>CM028340.1:40155345-40422845 GCA_016647705.1 Eucommia ulmoides
AACAAAACCACCCACTTTTTACGGTTAGTTGTGAGAGCATGGTATCAGAAAACAGACATGGGACTGATTAGTGTGGTGGGTGTTGGTCAGGGGGAGAATAGGCATGTGGTGATAGTTGTGGAGGGTGAGGTGGTGGGTTGAAAATCACAGAGACATGGATGATGCAGGTCAGTGTGGTGGTTCATTTGCAAATCTTAATCATCCATTTCATCTAACTCAATCCTACAGCCCGGTAAATGTTTCTCTAATAAAAAACTGAGATATTTTGTAATACAGATGCATGTTCAAGCCAAGTTTTATAAGGTGGTGATCTTTTTGTGAATCTGTTCCCAAAAAGCTTGGAATGGAAACATAATGACTGGAATTTAAAATCTATTAATGTATTGTTCTCTGATTTTTGGGAATAGATAAACTGATTTTTTGTTCTCATATCTCTGTTTCTGTTTCGAATTTTCTGGGAACAGAAACAAAAAAGTCAGATGTAAGAAATACTAAACCCACGCCAACTTATTGTGTCATTAACTGAACTTATGTTCGCTATTGCAGATCAAAATTCATTATGTAGGCATGTTAAAGCAGAATGGAGAAGTATTTGACTCGACCACTGACAAAGCTCCCATAAGATTGCGCCTGGGTACTAATTTGCAAGTGAAAGCATTGTAATTTTACTACGCCTTGTAAATTTCCTCACATCTCCCATACATATTTGCTTCTTCATGCAGGTGATAAAGACGTAATAGAGGGATGGAATATTGGTCTTAATGGTAATTTCTTTTATTGTTTTTCCCCCTTTGCTGCTTCAAGCTTTCTTTTTCCCGTGTTAATTTAGACTTGTGAATATTAGGTATGCAAGTTGGTGATAAGAGACGACTTGTTATTCCACCATCAATGGGGTAATTTGTTGAAGTCACATCTACGCACTATTGCTTGTTTGTGTTTAATTTTTTGTTTTTTTACACGCATGATTTCTTTTTGTGTTGCAGTTTTGGGAGTAAAGGAACTGTTGAGAACATACCACCAAACTCATGGCTGATTTACGAGGTTAAATTATTGGGAATCCATTGATTTTTATGAGGTTGCTTTTTTTTTTTTTTTTTTTTATTTGACCATATAAATGTAGCATTGATGAAATGGTATGAGATGGGTATTGAGCTTATGACGGATATAGAATTTGCCCCAATAGTTAATCTCTTTTGCAAAGTTTTGCCGCGTGTATTGTTGTATTACTGCTTGTGGGAGGGTACTTTGAGCCAGAACTCATCCCGAGGTTTTTGAAAATGCAACACAATATAATTCCTTTACTTGCAAAAGGAAAAAATTCTCCTGTTCATTTTCTTTGTAATACTCTTTATCAGTCATTTTGTGTATATATATAAATATATATTATGCAGATATTTGTATCCATCTTCCTTTTGCTTGGTGACCAAGAAAAAGCAATGGCTGTTGAATGGGGTGGTGTAGAAGATTTGTTTGGTTTTTGGAGTATGGTGGTAAATGAACCAAATCTTCATGAATTACTTGAACTAACCTTATTATTGGCTGGAAAAGACTTGTTGTGGGACTTTCCTAGGGTTTGGCTGCAAGACCACAGTGGCTGCTGCTGCTGGCGTGACGCTGGCCGTGGTGGACACTGGTCAGGTCCTATCACCTCCTTTTGAGAGAAGCTTTTGCTCAAATCTTTCATTCTCTGTCAGAACATTTGATCAAGATCAAACCTTTGTGTTTGTATATAGGGGAACCTGCAATTTTTTTCTTTGAACAAGACATCTCTGCTCTGGCGTCTCTTTTCTAGTATGCTCTGGTTGGTCAATTTTTGGAAGGCCTTCCATGGTGGACCTGAAGATTTTTTTTTTTTTTTTTATAACTCAGATGGGACTTTTGATCGGATTTTCAGATGGGATTGATGGATTCCAAACATGACTCGTATTATTATATCATGAAGAAGATTTTCAGAGGGTTTGGATGAAGGAGACATGGTCTTTCAATAGATTTCCAGCAAGAGTTTTCAAATGGGAGCCTAATTTCAGAGCAAATATAGAACCATCTACGGCCCTTGTATGGACATCCTTACATTTCTACTGATTGCCAAAAACTTTGCTACGCCCCCTGAAACTGGATTCTGCTACTGTTGATACTGGTCAGATTCAAGCCTAGGAGCATTTTGTTGCTATCCAAAGATGGTAATTCTCAAGTTGCAAATGCAGTCCATGGAGAAGGAAAATTAGATGATGGTAATACTGCTAAAGACGAGGAAATTCAGGATCACGAGGCAAAGGTCAATGGGGACTATGAGGACAAATTTAAGTTACAAGGTAAAGGCTGAGTAAAGTGACGTGGAGGAATTTTTTGATGACCAATCAGAGCATGTTTCAAATAGTTTTAAGGAAGGTGAAAGGGAGATGATTGATGCTCGGTCTCATAAATCCTTGGATGATGAAGAGGTGGTTTTAGATTCTGAATTGCAGCTCAAAATCACTGTAGAGGAGGATATACCACTTTTACAATTATCACTAAGAGACATTGTCAAAGTGGTTCGACCTTTACTTGGACTCTGCACATAGCGGGAGCTTTATGGCACCGGGATGTCTTTTTTACTAAGACTCGTTCAGGAGATTGAAGAGGGTGAGTTCAAACCTGTGATATATAAGAGCAACAAAAAAAGAAACTTAAAGTAGGAACAGAAAAGGGGTGGCACTAGATTACAAGCCATAGAACAAGTTTTTGATGATTAATAATAGTAAGTGGAATATTAGGGGAGTGGCTAAAGATTAAAACAACCCTTAACAAAATATTCAATATAATCCAAGTGTCAAAGAAGTGTTGCAGAATATAAAGACAAGTATAAATAGACACATGCACAAGAGATAGAGAAAGAGGCAATGGAGACATCGATTTAGAGTAGTTACAGTAAGACCCCTCCTTACTTACATTTACTCTCTCGAGCTCTTTCGGAGATTTTTAATTCACTAAATTCAGATTTTTTTTTTTGGTTGAAGACCAAACCGTTAAACTCTCATAGAAAAAGTTTGTTTATGTCCCGCTACAATATCTCATTAGACAAGCTCGTTTATAGCTAACTACACTCTCACAAGACATGTTCGTTTATGCTTTGCTATACTCTCATGCAAGACAAGTTTATTTATGTCTTTCTACAAATCTCTCACTAGACAAATTCGTTTATGTCTAGCTACAATCTTACTTAGACCAAACACCCTGGTATAAGTTGCAATTCACACCCTCACAATATTAAAATATCTTTTGTTAGTTTTAACGAGTCTAACCCTCGGAACTTCTATCAATCATCTACAATTTCAATATAGCCTATATTGTTTGCTAGGTGTTTGTAGAAGTGCTTGTACAATGATATGTCAAATAAAGCACGTACACAAGTAATCACGATGATGAATATATTCAATAAAATTCGTGTGATGCACAAGATGAAATTTACTCTTATAAAGCACAAGATGAAATTCCAATACGTTTATCACGATATCAAGGAATATATTCTAGAACCAAGATAATACAATTTAAACAAATCTTGATATATGCAATTTATACACACCGGCAAATATTTACAATTTAAAGTATAATGAAACTTGGAACGAACTCACCAGGGTGATGGGAGATATAATCAATGTAGAAGTACCAGAATGAGGTTGATCCTAAACTCAATTCCTTGATCATGCCCCCTTGTTAACCCCAAGGGTCTAAATCCCTAAGAATGATATTTTGATGATAACGAATTATTTGAGGTTTAGCATTTAATGTGAGTGTCAAGTGTAAGAATTGGTTAAGCCAGAAACGAAACAAACAGAATGAAAATCAACACAAGTAAGAAGATCAAGATTGAAGAAATATGACCAAGGATGATCGTGATGAGTACACAAGGCAAAGAAAGACGAATCTAATGAAGAAACGAGCCCGCGAATGATCCTGTTGAAGATACAAGGCAAGGAATGGAGAATGAGGAATGATCAAGTGGCTAGGGGATAAACGAACCAAAGTCTATACTCACTGCTCGTTTGATTGGATGGAATGGAATAAGAGCGGAATTGGATAGGAGAAGAAATTGAATAAATTTACCAAATAAATCACTATTCAATTATCTTGTTTGGTTGTAATTGCATGCTTAAAATGAATGGAATGGAATAATGCTCTTTCACATATTAATTTTGAGATCAAATTCATTCATACTATTAAGAATTTATTTTTAAAAATTGAATACAAAAATATGAGTAATATCCCATGTGAAAAATATTCAAAATCTACCAATTAAAATTTTATTGTTCTTCAATTTGTGTTTTCGCTTTGGGAGCATAATAGATTTTTTTGTCAAATATTTATTTTTGTTTAGGAATAGAAACATATTTTTTGGTCTCAAATTTCTACAATTTCCTATATAGTATTTTTTATTTATTTTTTATTCTCAAATTTCTATTTTTGATTTAGGACAACAAATAGATTTTTTGTTTCCAAATTTTTGTTTCTATTTCAGTAACAATAACATAATTGTTGTTCTCAAATTTATATTTTTATTTTGGGAACATGAAATAATTTTTTTCGCTTTTAATTTTTTTTTTTTTTTTAAATATAAGTTTGTAGACAAGAAAATATTTTTAGGAAACATAAATTGAAATATGTATACAAAAAACATGTTTCTAATCCAAAACAAAATAAAATAGAGAAAAATATATTTTTATTCCCGAAACAAAAACAAAATATTAGAAAAAAAAAATCTATTTTCTTTTCCAAAATAAAAAGATAAAATTGAAAACAAAATATTTTTGTTTCCGTCATTTAATGATTTTTTTTTAATTTTTATTTTTTTATTCAAATTAATATAAGACTAAATTAATAAAATTAATTTATAAGAAATATCGAAGTCATTGTCAAATTGAGAATTATAGGTCAAACTGAGGTGATGTATTTTATGTATAAACCCTCCCCCCCAAAAAAAAATCCTACCATGAATTATGGAATCCAACGCCCCATAAAATATGAAATCCAATTCCATCCATTTTAATTCCAACGAAATCAAACTTTTGATTCCATTGGATAACTAAACAAATGAATGGGAATCGAAGGAGGAATTGTGATTCCATTCCATTCTTATTCTGTCCAACTAAACGCACCTTTAAAAATAAGGTAATTCCATCTTTATACTCCAATGCATGATTGACCCAATAGGAAGCGCACACACAAGAATGTTTATGTGGTGTTGACCTACGTTAATTATGTGCCTTCATCTAGTTAAATATGCCCAAAATGATAAGTAAGAATTTGTACTCAATTTGGTCTAGAGTTGAACAAATAAAATATTTAAAAATGAAAAATTACTAGGTCCAGTTGATTGATCCATGCATCTGGTCAACCAAACTTGGTAGATGGTTAATAATATTCAATTTAGGATAATATGGTCGACCGAATCCTTAAATTGGTCAACCAATTGGACCAAAAAGTTAAGAAAATAGGAAAACTAAGAAATTAATCAATCGAATTAAGAAACCAGTTAACCAACTAGACTAGGGATTTGAATTCCCTTTGCTTGATCAACCTGCCAGTCGATCGATTAGGGAGAAACTTAGTGACTTAGTATAGTATGAATATCGATCAACCGAATAGCGTGATCGGTTAACCGATTTACACAGAGCTATAAGCCAATTTGATTTCAAACTCAAAATTAAACTCGATTTGTTGGACTAAATAATTCAAACATGTTTCAAAATTCAATTAGACATTTTAACTTAAGTTTGAAACAATTTTTATGAATTATAGAGCAAGATTTATGGGATAGTTAAGCTTTACAAAGTTTATATTTTTCAGCCTCTAAAATGTAGTCTTTTTCTTAGGATCTTGTGTCCTATAAGATTCCTACTTAATCAGTCTTAATTCGAATGCTAAGATTGAGAGATTTTAGTCAGAATATACCCTCCAACGTTCACTACCTTAATTACAACCTATTGTATCCAAAATACTTCAAAGTTTATGCGACATTATTTTTCTGTAAAACCAATTAATACCCTTTGTTTTGTTGTACACGTATTAGAGAAAGCTTATATAAGCGATATCATTTATAAAAGGGTCCATTAAACTTTACCCCCTATAGTTTGACTGATTTGCACTTATCTCTCTATAGTTTGAAAATCGTCACTTACCTCCTTTATGGTTAGATTTTCAAACCACTTACCCCTTTATATAGGAGGGTAAATGCAACAAATATCTGACGACATGGGGGTAAATGACGATTTTTAAACTATAGGAAGATAAAATGTAAATTGGCCAAACCACAGGGAGTAAAATACTATTAACCCTTTATAAAATATCTACAAACTTTGTATAAACACTCAATTATTATATCGAGATATAAGGTGTTGATTAACACTACCCAAAGCCAAGAGTGTGAATACAAATAGTGAGAAACCGAAAGCAACTCCTTCACGTGAAATCTTTCATTCTCTACGACCAATTGATCGAGGTTGATTCTTGTTCATTCAGAGATCTTAAATGTTTAAAAAATCATTATTGAATCCGGTGAGTCCATCACATTGTTATTTGCCTTTCAATTGTATTTCTCTCTGAACTTGGAACGTGATAAAAATTGTGTTTTCCTTGTGGATTTATTGAGTTTGAAAAAGCTATTTGTATTAACTATCCCATAAATCTTGATCTATAATTCATCTGGATATATTGAGTTTGAAAAAGTTATTTGTCATAATTGATTCTGATTTCACATTGTTCTTCAACCTTGATATATATGATTCTTATGTTAATTCGGTCATTTGAAAAACTGGCTTATCATTGATACATATCCAAAAATGTTTTCCTAAATTTTTTTAACATAAACACGATTTTTTTATTATTACTATATTGGAAATGGTAAGAACTCTTTTCGCCGACAAGATTAAATTTCTCTACGAGGGCTTAAATTCCTCGAGTACCTATTATAACAAGAGGTAAGCTAATTGGAATGTTTTCACTCAACTACATTGAGTTATACTTTGATATTGAAAACAACCAATTTATTGAATCCTAGAATCAACAAAATTTGATTTGGTGCTTACTTGTTTCATAGCTTGATTAATCATTCAAACTAGATAATTAATTAATTCTATATATCACTTGTTCTTAATTGAGAATATTGATTACATGATTGATTCTTTTGTACTTGACTTGAATATCATTGATACTACATGTTTCTATTGCACTTAACGAGTCAATATAGGACGTATTGGATTATAGGTGATTGATAGAAGTTCCGAGTGTGAAACTCAACCTAAAATCTAATATTATTGTGAGGGTGTGAATTGTGGTTTAAACCAAAGTGTTGGTTTAAGTGAGAGAATTTGTGAGACAGTGTTATAGTAAAGAGGGACTTTACTCTTTGGTGTATTTGGTGTGGTCTTTACTCGGAAGAATATCAGAGTTAGCGGATTAGGAAGCCTTGAAGGAACTTGGGGGAGTAGAGTAGACAAGGAGGGACCTTGGCTGAACTACAATAAATTTTGTGTCAAGTTTTTCTGTCATTTTCTTATGGTTGTGTGCTTATACTTAATTTTTATATTGTTAATTCCGTTGCACATACATTACACTTGATTAGATAGTTCATAATCTATTAAGTGCATGAGTTTCAAAAAGAAACATAATATCGACTAAGTTATCTTCCCTACCAATTTACCCCCTCTTAGGTAGATTTACACCAACAATTGATACTGTTAGCCCAGTGATCTACCCAAGAGGGGGGGTGAATTATGTAGTAATAAAATTAAATCAATTATAACACTTGAAAGTTCAAATAATTAATTTTATTATAAATTAATTATTATCTTTATAGCGGATAAGTGTTAAGTAAACTAGATGTACACCCAAATAACTGAAAATAAATAAAGTAAAATAGCAGCACATCAAAATTTATATTGGTTCACCAAGTTACTCTTGGCTAATCCAGTCCTCCGAGCCCCACGGAGAGTCGCACCCACTAATCACTATGATTCATTTAATTAGGTACGAACCAAACTCTTACAAATGAGTCTTTTCGCAGGCTCAGAACTAACTTTTACAATTTTTCTTTTCACAGGCTAAGGAAGAACATCTATTTTTTTACAGGCTAAAGATTAACCTAATTCTTTTATATTTAGGTTAAGAATCAAACCTCATAAAACACTCCAAGTATCATTTTACCCGATAAAGATTGAACCGTTATAAATTCACTCAAAATTAATTCTAGTCATGAAGAATTACGTCTATCTCTTTTCACGGGAAAAGAGTAACTTAATCTTTTTATGCACTAGGTAAAGATCAAACCTCAATCTTTTTACTGGAAGAGATTGAAACTCAACTACCCCTAATTAGATATTCCCAATAATATCTAACCCGCACACAACTCACCAATTACACAAATTGATAAATTTTCACACTCGAAACTTCTACCACCTCAGATTAAATTTAAACTCGATTAATATCCCGATATATACTAGTGATAGAAATAAAGTGAGAATATCAAAACCTTATTTTAATATAGACGGGTAGCACACAATTTAACACGTAATCAGATTTTCACAAGAAATCACTTTAAAATATTTTTAATCAATTTAGAGTTAAAAAAAAAAAAAAAAAAAAAAAAAAAAAACGATTTCAAATATCAACATTCTAAGCAGTAAACAATATTATCAAATAACTATTAAAAGCAAAGACTTGAAACGATCTCACAAAGATACCACCGAATGAATGTAAATTGAATTGCAATAAGACTTTAGATCGGTGACAACAACAATTCACAACAATTTCCTCAAGAACAATTCTTAAGAATAATCTCACAATATTCTCAGTGTAATTTCAGAATAATCCTTCTCAGAAAGCTCATGAACTGAATAGCTCTTGAAAATTGATTGATTAATTGAAATTTTTTTAGATCTAAAAAACGCAGCTCTATATATAAGGATTTGAAACAGGTCATCTAACGGCTAGTTTCCACATATCATGACACTTAATTACTTTTATAGACCCTTTATATCGATATGACTCAATCCTGGTTCAATTCACTTAATTATAACTTTTAAATCATTCAATTTAGACCCACAAATATTTCTCAAACTCAAATCAATAGGATAAAAAGAATTAAATGTACCAATTTGAGAAATACTTAAAATATATATACCATATCTTTAGGGATATCAAAATAACAATCATCTATCTATAATATCATAAAATCCCTAAGACATCTCTCAGATTTTAACAAAAAAATGGCTAGTAATGGCTACTTTTTGATCAAATCCACGAAATCTTCAAATACTCAAACAGAGCCATCGGTTGACCGACCAAAGTCCATAAGTCGACCAATCAATTCATGTTGTAGCCCAAGCCAAAAATACTCGCCCATCGGTCGACCGATACTCCATCGATCGGTTGACTGATTGATTCAGGATGCTCCCTAACCCATTTCTCGACCAGGGTCTGTCAACTGATTCTCCATACCCTGTCGACTGATCGATTTAGAGAGTTTCACAGGTCGACCAATCCCTCTTGGTCGATTGACCAATCGATCTAGAGACTTCACCATTTTTCAGCCTTCACTCATCCGTTGACCAATCCTCCCAGGCCAATCGACCAATCAGTGCTGGAATTACTTCTTCCTTAGTTCATTTTAACTCCAACCTTCGACGTTTTGCTCCTTTAACCGATTTATTTTCTCAATTAACTTAATTGACACTATTACTCATTTTAAACATTAATCTTTCTTAAGTCAATATTTTTTCTTCAATTTCACATTGGACCAAATATATTAACTAATTAGGATTCTAATAAAAAACACACATAAACATAAAATTATTTTTGTGTCATGTGTGATTCTAATCGGGATATATTAAGAGTAAAAATTAACCTAGAATTGTTTTTACCTAAATTCTTCAAAATCTTCGGTCTCTTAATGTTTGTCTCTTTATCAATCTCTTGCATCCTTAACCATCTTCAACAATTTCTTCATGATTAAATCGTCAATGAAATTTTTACACTGAAACACTCAATAAACTCGTTATTTCCACAAAAAATATTAACATTTAATTGTCTATCAAAATCTTAGGATCAACAGATACTAGAGTTTAGTTTCTAATATGACTAAACCCCATAGCAAACCAATCCATAGCAAATAACTTTGGCTACATATTGCCCAAATGATAGACCATGTATAGACCACCATTGTTCACTGGCGATAACTATATATTCTGTAAGGCTAAAGTGATGAGATTCTTATAAGTCACAAATTATGAGGTTTGGCTGGTAATTTAGTCGGATCCACGTGTCCTTAGGAAAATTGTTGACTCATGTGAGGTAGATAAGACCGAAAATGAGTATAATGAGTTCGATATGAAATAGTTGTCTTTAAATGCTAAAGTTACTAATCTTATTTTTGTGCATTAGATTAAAATGAGTACAACTGAATATCAGGTTGTTAATCCACAAAGAGAATATAAGATATCCTTCAGGTTAAACATGAGGGAACTAACCAAATAACAAAATCAAAGATCATTACCCTGGTCCATCAATATGAAGACCATCAAAAAAATGAAGGATCAAATCCAGGTTTGGGAGTTTCTATTGTAGAGCTCATGAAGAGGCTCATAGACATCTCAAGCCATCGTTGAGTTTAGAACCCTGAATAGACTACCGATGCTAAGTGGGACGAAAGACTTTAGCGAAATCTAAACGAAATTATTGATAAAAGTTGTACATAGCTATAGGGAGCTCCGTGGTAGAGCGCCCCTGATAAATGCGCCATTGTGCTTGAGCTGTGAGGGCTCAACCACATGGATAGTTCAATATGCTCATTGACGCCTGACTCTGAGATGTGGATCATCCAAGGCACATTAACATGACGTACCGAAGAAATAGAGAGGAAATAATATAAATGATTTATGTGATTTTATTAATAACAATCTTCACTATTTATACAATAGGAAAGTTGAGTATAAAAGAAAATACAATATAAAGAAACAATATAATGACAAAGGTAAATAAACAAAAAACATAATGGAAATATACAAAAGGAAATATTCCATTTGTATATTTCCTAATATGCTCCCTCAAGATGGTGGTCAATTTGGAACACCAATCTTGGACTGCAACCTTTCGAGGTCACAGTTAGCTCTAAGATACAATATTCTTGATATGCCCCCTCAAGTTGGTGGTCGATTTGAAGCACCAATCTTGGATCGCAACTTTTGGAGGTCACAGTTAGCTTTGGGGATGCTAGGAAGGGGCCTAGAGTGCGCTTGGAGGCGCTAGAGCGCGGCTCAGGCAACGTCTGGATGCTGGGAGGCGCTGGAGCACGACGATGGCGCGTTGTAGCGGATAGGGGCTCACTATATTGCAAAACAAGCAGTAGCTAAACGTCGTGGGTGCATTTCGGAGGCGCGCTAGGGCACGAATCAGACAGTGCCTCTGGTTCGAGATGCATGGCTGTCTTTCTCAACAAATGTTTTTTTCGCAGGCACGAACCCTTGATCTTACATAAGCTTCTCAACTGCTACACCATGTTGGTTGGAATGGAAGAAACTACATTGACGGCAAGAAAAGTGATTTAGAGTGTAGATTTGATGACCGCAATGGTGTGGGTTTTGACAACCATAAAGGGATTGCATTTTTAGAGAGGAGAAAATTGTAGAGAGAGGGAGGAGAAAATTCAACAATATGGGTGTCAAAATAGGAACGTTTCTTTGCACAAAAAAAAAAAAAAAGCAGAAGCGTTTCTTGAAACTTGATGGATTGGTATTTCTAGAGAGAGAGTAAAACAATCAGATTTCTGATTAGTGGGTAGGATTGGGGACATGGGTTTTTGTTGCGAGGACGAGAACGATTGACGGAGAGGGAAAGGAAGCAGCGGAGGGAGAAGAGAAATAGAGATAAAGCAAAGAAAGAAAAGAGTAGAGAGAGAGCATCTCTGGTTAATTGGGTAACAAAGCCATTGATAAAAGATCCAATGATGCTTCATCACAGAAATCAACGGAAGAAAACAGAAGAGATCATGTTGTTAAAGATTGTTCAAATGCTTTCACCAGTCCAAAAGAAGGAAGACCTAAAGAAAATCAGGACAGTTGGATTGGAGAGTACCCTTTTTGATGCCTTGAAGTTTGGTTTGAAATCACTGGGTGCAGATTGAGAACTCCAGAGTGGGCTTCGTTTCAAACTTCCATAGAGGGGAGAGAGAGAGAAGAGGCTTGATCGTGAAGATTGGTTAACAAGGAAAAAAATGGATTTGGTGACTTGAATGGTGCAAATGAAGCTGGGGAAAATAATGACAAATTAAATGGAAAGAGAAAAAAAAAAATGCGAAGAAACACAAAGAGCTTCATTGCAGTCGCCGTCTAAGTTCGCAGCCGAAAGCCATTAAGATCGGCGGCGGCTGAAAACCCTAAATCTTCTTGAGGACTCTCTCTATAATTTTTGAATCTAAGCTCTGATACCATGAAGAAATAGAGAGGAAATAATAGAAATGACTTATGTGATTTTATTAATAATAACCTTCACTATTTATATAATGGGAGAGTTGAGTATAAAAAGAAATACAATATAAAGAAACAATATAATGACAGAAGTAATAAGAAAATAACATAATGAAAATATATAAAAAGAAATATTATTTTTGTATATTTCCTAATAGTTGCAAGTCCTTGCCAATAGTGAAAAACCTTATTTTCTTCTCCGTGGATATTTTTCTTAAATTAATTGAGGATTTTACCACGTAATTTTTTATTTTATTTTTGTTTTTTTGTCAATTTCAACTTTTCCTCGATACTAATTCTTAGCTATAGATATTGTTTCGCCCATTATTTCTCAACGACTTTTTGGAAGAGCTTTCTAGCGAGAGGTGGTTTTCTAAATGGGTTTGTTGAACCCCTCTCTCTCTCTCTCTCTCTCTCTCTCTCTATATCGTGTTTTCTACCCTTTTTTTTTTCTATGGATTTTTTAGCTTTCTCTTTCTTCTGTCCGTAGTGTTTTTGAGCAGAACCATTGATCTTGAAAAGCTGGGGAAAAAAAAAAAGAACATAGCCTGTCAAGTTGGAAATTGGGAGAGCAGTATTGAGTAGAAATTGCATAGAGAATCTCATTATCCATGGTTAGGTAGCTTTTAAATGTACGTCCCCTTTGTTAGTCCTACACCCCTTAAAAAATGATTTTATGTAATTACTATTTTACACTTTATATTACAAGCACATCCCATTAACTTTGTATGTTTTACACTTTTCTCCCCTTCCATCTTCTTCCCCCTTTATTTTCCAGAATCCACTGCCAGTGAGGTTTCGGCATTGCCAATTGGTGTCGGCTACCAGTGCTAGATTTTTCTCTCTCTCGGTTCCCCCACTCACCTGCCGTCCTCAGTCCCTCCACCCCATTGCCCTCAGCCCCTCCACACACACACATACTACCACGGGGAAGGAGTTGAGAACAACAAGGCACAGGGGTAGGTAGGGGCTGAGGATGGCGGGACAAAGGGTGGAGGACAGACGGGTGGGTAGGGGAGGGTTGGGGAGTTGGGTTTTCTTCTTTTTTTATTTTTTTATTTTTAGTAAATTGGTAAAAACATTAAAGGGTATATATATATATAAATTATTCTAAATAAGGGTGGAATAGTAATTTCCAAATTATTTTGATTTTTTGGTGTACATTTAGAAAAAAAAAGGTGTACATATAGAATTACCCCAACTTATATTCCAAGCAAGCATGAAGTTTCAGAATATCCCAAACAATGAAGTCACATGCTCGGCAAGTTCCGTCAATTATCTCAGCGAAAGTTAAATTTTGGACCTATTGGACACCCAACACAAACAACAAGGGTAAATTGGACATCCTCCTCAAACTTTAAGGGTCAAAAGTGCAATTTTCTCCTTCAAAACTATCACGAAAACTAAGAAATATCGAAGTCCTAACCTTAAACAGTCATCTACTTGGAGCCCTCACCATTACTGGCCATGTACATGGCTATGTACATGGTAGAAGTAGCAATCGGACAACATTTTACAGTAGACAGGAAAACAAAATTCACAAAAATGTAATAACACCATATAAAGAAGCTATTTACTCTCAAGTCATTGCTCGGTTTTGACCATAAAGCTCCTCGCCTCATCCTCCGTCACGTCACTGGTTATGAAAAGAGACAAAAAAACAGTGAGTCACCTGTTGTTTGAGTTCAGAATAGACCGACGAGATTGATGAACAAGAATAGTGAAAAATGATATCAGACCTGTCTTCAGCTTGTGTCTTGGTGATTAATGTTAACTGTTTGGATGCTAGAAATTCACAGAAACTCTTCAGGTCTTTCTCTAGGCAGAACTTGCAAAGGTGGCGCAGGAAATCATTGAACTGTTTTGGTTCCTGCATGATAATATTTATCCTTGTAAATTAATAAACCACTTTGGTCTTTGTTTAATTATACACAGTAAAAGGAAAGACGAGTTAAATAAACCAGGAAACACCTTTTTTAAGTATTTTTTGAAATTTCAAGGAAAAAAAAAAGTTAATTAGCCAAACAAATATTTTACTTAAAAAAGCAAGTGTAGAGAGAACATGTTATTGGTATTGCTATAAAGACAATTAAGAAAATTTAGGTGGAGAAATTTTAGTTCATTAATCTCTTAAAATATCAAAGAAAGCAAAAACGACTATATTTTGTTTTTTTAGAAAAGTACATATTTTTTTTTTAATTTATTTCCATTCTATTTTTAAAAGTACTTTTTCCAGTGGAAAACGGATGCTACTTTAAAAATTTGGGTACTTCGTTGGTTAAAACAAAAGAATATTTTGAAAAAACATTGCCAAACGGAAAATCATACGATAGCACTAAAAATGATGAAGAAAGAGGTGTACTTGCTCAAGGATGCAGCCCTTGCGGAGAGCGACTAAACACTGCAGGGCCTTCTCATAGGTATCCCCTTCATAAGAATCCTCAATCAGATTAAAAATTTTATTTTTCATGTCCTTGATAGCTTTAGTGACCCATTCCGGGCTATCCCTGCGAGACATCATTGCTTCAAAATCTTGAACAGGAGACGACTCCCCAATTTTCTCAACTTTAACTGCAGAAGTATATTCCATTAAATTGGCAGCTTGGGCATCGTTGGCATTCTCAAAAGCCCCCCCTTCATCACTTGATCCAGAAGGTTTTTCTCTCAACAATCGCCTCGTTGATTTTTTAAGCTGCAAAAAGAATCAAATTTGATGCCAATTTTATACAGAAATTGACAGCATGATATAAGTTTGAGCACCTTTGGATTTTCTTTGACTTGAAAATCTTTACAAAATTCATCAATGACAGATTTTCTCTGATTAAGAAGTTCGGGATCAGGTTGTGTGATCTTCTTAAGAGTTTCATCGAGTGGAGGAACAGCCGCATCAGGATGCTTTGATTTCAATTCAAGATGGTGATAGAAACGCTGAAATTATAAAACATTCACTATTAGTTTTGCCAAGCACGTCAGTCATGCAAAGAGGGGAAAAAAGAACATAAATAAATAACGAAAGCATAATCCAAGCAAAACCACTCTCAATAAAGAGCACAAAAGAAACTTATCAAATATCTAGCCATCAGTCCTTTATTCTTTTAGCATAAAAAACAATTCCAGGTTTGTGCTCCACTGCTACTAAAAGCACCAAAAACTTTAAAAACACCTGAGCTAGAGAGGAATTGATCCAAAACAAAGCTTACGCACAGTTTGGTACACTTTTTTAAAGTTTTAAAATAGAAAAAAAGTTAATTTGAAAAAAAAATAAAAATACTCTTATTTAAAAGCAAAAGCAAACAATCAAAAATCTGTTTGATAGTGTAGAAATAATATTTTAGGATTACCCTTTAAATAATCTCTTGATTTCCAAAAAAAAAAATCATAGATAATTAAAAAAAGTAAAGAGGTCATAGTCGATCAATCACCATCAATCTCTTATAAATTATAATATAAAAATCTTAAAAACGAAAAACGAAAAACGAAAAACAACTATTTTTCGTTTTTCGAAAAAAGTATTTGAAATTTTGATTTTACTTTTTTTTTTTTTTTAATTTTAAAAGTACATTTTTAAGTGCAAAACAAGCGTTAATTTTAAAATTAAGTATTTTTCTGCTTAAAAGCATAAAAATAAATAAAAAAGTTGTTACTAAATGGTGCCTTAGTGGATAAACAGAAAAGAATTCCATGATTACACACCTCCAAAACAGGATTTGGTGTGAAGTCGGGCCTCAAAGCTTCTTCTTTTCCTGGTGGGGCAAGGTCAAGCATATTTACCAAGTTATCAGCCACTTCTTGCTGCTGGTCATTTGGCAGCCATGATGAAGGGAAGTTGTTGAAAGACGGAAATTGGAACTCCCTTACATCCTCAGCAAAAGGAAGTATATTGAAGTAGAATGAGTGAGGCTACCCAAAAAACCAATAACAATGTTGAGTTAAAATGCAAATCCAAATTCACCAACTTCGCATAAATCAGGTGAAAATGCATCTTACACTACTATCATTGTCAGATACATTAGGTGTCAAGACCCCAACAACTACATTTCCTTGTCCTTGTCTCCAAACACAGCGGACAATGGCTACCTTATTCATTTCCTTCATCGCCCTTGCTAAAGCAGAAATTGCAATCATGGCATTTGCACTGCCTGGATCAGCTATGAAGATGTTGACATCTTTCATGTAATAGTGTCTTTGAGCAGATGAGGAGCAAATACAGGACCGATGGGGGAAAAAAAAAAGGAAGTCAATTTACAGTAATGAATATATAGATTGCACTCAGAGAATTCAAAGTTCACCGCATAATGTTTGAAGCATCTGTAAACCCTAGAAGCTTCACACTCTTCTCTGGTTTGAATTTCAGAGCTTCCCATTCAGCAGCTGAAATAGGAACCACTTGTGGTCCATATCTATAGCCTTTTATTCTTTGATCCGGAGGTACAACTTTATTAGCATCTTCGACACTTCTATGCTCATAATCCACCTTTATTTCATGAGTGGCAAATTTATCGGTTGGAGGTGCTTTGTCTGAATATTTTTTCAGAGTGGGAAATTTCTCTTCAGACGTTTTCTTGTAGACCCACACCTATTATAGTCAATTACTTTGGTGAAAATTAGGAACAAAAAATTTAAACTTTAATCGAGGAATAACAAACAAAAAGGTTAGCTAATATCCACCAAGTTTAATAACGGAGTATAAAATAGTAAGAAGACTCACAAATTGAGAATCTACCACACGAGGATACCAAACGGGTTTGTTTCCACTAAAATATAATTATGACAACAACCGGCTGAAACTACTAGATCATACATATTTAAAAGACAAGGCACTTGGATTGATAGATGCCTATATATGTCCAACATCATGGGCATAGGAAATCCAAAGCCGTCACAAAATTTTCAAAGTTAAACGACAAGAACCTAGCCACCAAATTTTGAGGTAGTAGTGAGGAGGTTCTTGACTAGAGAAAGCTGCAGACCAGTTGATAACTATGCCTTTCAGGACTGCTAAAAGCAAAAAGAAATTTCCCCTTGCTTCAAGTGAATGAATAATGATGCAAGTATCAGTACTCTATGCTATCGGTGCCAAGTCAAAGTGCATAGACATGGTATCTCTTGCATTTTAAAGAATATTGATTATTATGTAACAAATGACAGGCCAATTCAGAGCGTAAAGTCACAGTGTCCTCTTTAGTCAGACGTCTATCCCATGCTCGGGCGCTCTTTTTCTCTCTCTTTCCCTCTATATGACGATATTTACCTGTTCACAAGTTAAATACATCTAGCACAAATCTTAACAAAAATAACCTCATCATTGACACATAAACACTAGTGTAATCTATTAGAATTTGCTCATTATGCGTTCAGCGCATCAAGTTGCGAGGAATAATCACCACCCCACATGGGTAATTTCTAAACTCGTGTCAAATTAACAGAAGTACAGACAACCTCTTTGTTGGCTGAAGCTTTAAGAAAGAAGATTGGCAACCAAGTATTGTAAAACTTATAAACAAAATAAACAAAATTCATCTTTAGCAACAGTTCCAAATTCTTGAAGGGAAAGATAATCAACAAACTGAACAACCTTCAATCCTGAAGATATTAAATAGTGATTCGGCAGATAAGGTTCACTGTATCCCAACTCCCAAGCAATAAAAACATGCAGTATAGCACAAATGCAAAACAAAATTGCAGTTCTTGAATGGTAGGATAATATCTACACATCAAGATACAATGCACTTATTACATCTATATGCAGTAAAGGCCCTTTTGCAACACAAAAAAGATGATAGTCTGGTAATAAAGTCTGACATAAGCACAAAGCACTGTCAGACGAGGAAAAAGAGTTTAACAAATTAACCAATGGTAAATTGAAGACAACAATCGATAACATCCAATCCTAGTGATGCCAACAAGCATTGCAATCAAAGTAATGTATGCCTATAAAGATGTGCATTTTCCCCATGTAATACACCAAAAATAGTTGCTTTTAGGACAGCATAATTGCATTCATGATTAACCATTATTATAACATCGGCAGATCTTGTTCCGCTCTTACCTTGATCTTCACTTTGGAGCTTAGTTCCAAATCACCCCTGAATATGGTGACAGGGGATATGTTACGAGTCTTTAGTGCACCTAATAATGAAGTGGAACTCTCGACATATGCCGTCTTTGAAGAAGTTCCCTTTGTAAATATATTCAAGAGACGATCATTCTCCTCCATTATTTTCTCCTTCACTACCAAATTTTCTTTTCCCCTATAAACTATACAATCCATTTTCATGCCATGGGAAAGCATCTGCTCCGCAATGATGTTGACTTGATCCTCCTTCGTTCCTTCAAAAGGATCTTTAATGGGAGAAAGTGCATTAGTAATAAGACAGAGACGTTTTTTCCCCTGCTTTGTTGTTCCGAATTTCTTAATTAGCATATCCATCCCGACAATGATAGCATCAAGAACTGACAAGAAAAGTCAAGGTATCCAATTTATAATAATCACAAGAACATAATGCATAGGTCACTGACTAATGGGCTGATCAAAATATTCAAAAAAGTGATTCATGAGGTAATCTACTAATGAATTACCAACTATGTCCCATTATCTCTTCCTTTCAAATTAAATCGCATATTTTACCAATAAATTTCATCCATGTACTCATCATCTCAATTGTATTATGACAGGCTATCAATTTACAAAAAAAAGAATGCCTTCCCTCCAAAAATAGTCTTCGAAAGAACGACTGAGATTTAACAAATATGATCTAATAATAGAATGGTTGTGGTTTTAATTTCAGGACAAGATTTATCCATATATGCATCATCTCAAAATGTCATATGATAAGCCATCTATATAACAAATCAGGAATGCCTTCTCTCCGAAAAGACATGTTGTCGATAATGTTAGGAGGTTCCAACCTGAAACCATATGGTGCTAAGTAGAGTAACTCCTTTCATATATAGACTACTTTGGGAAGCCACACAAATTGCATGCGGGATTTTAACACCCACCTCCACGTGCCACCCCACCTTACACATGATGAGATCAAACAAACATAATAGAGAAGAAAAACATTCAAATAATCAAGGACAAACAAATGAGGCTTTCCAAACTTAGTTCTAATACCGTGTTAGGAAGTTCCAACCTAAAACCATATGGGACCAAGTGGAGTAACTCCTTTGATATATAGACCACTTTGGGAAGCCTCACAAATTCAATATAGGATTTTAACATAAACTATTGAGACTTCACAAAATCTCATCTAATAATAGAATGACTGAAATTTTTCCAACCAGTTATTCAATCATGTCCAATAAAACTTCAAGGAAAAAAAAGAGAATCTTATCATCCAGAATCATGAGACTAATTTCAAATTATAACACAACTACTTCACCACTCAAAACCATTGCTAATACTCAAAAAAACATTACTAATAATCAAAATTAAACACTATTAAACTATTCAGGTGCTTATACTAATTATTCTAATACAGATCATTTTTCATAAATTATATAATTAAAAAAAAAATGTTAAATTGTAAATGTAATTCTATTTAATATATTTTTAATTTTTTATTTATTTCATCACATCGCATAAAAATACATTCCCTTGACATTATAGCAGGGAGTGCCTATAGGCATGTGGCACCAGCTAGTTGTACCAATATACAAACATATTGGCAAATTGGATGTTATTTAATAGCCAAAACATGACTACTACAGTTATGCTGAAAGAAAAAAGAAAAAGTAAAATCAGGGGAGTTGTGACAACTGACATCAAAGTATGTATGACAAGAGCCCCATAGGAAATATGACCATGGAGAACCTTTCAAATGTTTTGTGTTTTCATTTTTTCGCATATTAGTATTTTATTTCCTTATTTTAGAGGCTTCTAAATTCGTTCAACATCACATTAATTCTATAATAAAATTTCAGTAAGCTGTTTGCTGATTCTAAAGATTAGTGACGGTAGTTTTTGGCACCTACGCTTTGCAAGGCCTGTTATACCTTGGCTTTAAAATATATCTTATACCTTTTCTTGATTATGCCATGGATATCCGAGTGTTCTATAGAACACCAAATTTGTAGATTTTTTCATGGATTTAAGAATAGCTAATCTACTCTGACTAAAGATAACAATGCCTTGATGTCCCTGGCCTCATGCACAGGTATTGCTAGGTGGCAAACTTCTCAAAGTGATGGTTGTCAGATACATTACGTTACTTCTAAGTCAAACTAACTTCAGAATTTCCAACATAAAGAAGTTCTGGGTTATGTGGCTCAGGTAGAAAAACAAAAATAGGAAGATGTTGAAGTAATCAAAAGTTCTCAAGCATTTCATCCAATGGAACAAAAAGACTTCAATACCTAAACAAACACACACACACACAAACACTTAAAAAAAGGAAAAAGAACAACCTATGGTTTATGTAGCTTGTAGTGAAAAATATCAGGAAGATGTTGAAGAGATCAGCAAGCATTTGATCCAATGGGAGGAAAACCTCCTAGCTATGTGGCTTATGGTAAAAACAAATTAGGTGCTGCTGAAGTAATCAGGACTTCTCGAGTATTTGAACCAATGTGCAAAAGACTTCAAATACCTAAGCACAAAATAGAGGACAGGCTTTTTCGAATTGGACATGATTTACGTAGGACAAGAACCCCAAAAGAATTAGATTTTTTTGTGATTTTTTCTAATTTAATTTGTAAATTTTTTTTCAGGATTTCAGTATTTGATTTTATTTTCATTTTTTTGATATTTTTGAAGTTTGATTAGTTAAACTAGAGAGAGTATCATTAAGTTATAGTAATAGGTAGAGTTCCGATAACTTAGTTCCCTTGATTCTAAGCGTTAAAGTAACAAGAGAATATGAAAGAATGAGAAGGCTTATTCAATTGTGTTAACCTCTCCCTCTATTTATAATTGCATTTAAGAAACCATACAGCAAACCCTAAATAATAAAGAAAAGACATAAATACCCTTTAACACTATCACTCAAGTTGGAGCATATATATCGTATGCTCCTAACTTGTTACAAATGTACTTTATCCTTGAACCCCCCAATGGTTTAGTAAATATATCAGCTAACTGATCGACTGAATTTACATGTTTAGTCTCAATCTGCTTCTGCAACAATTTTTCTCGAACAAAGTGACAATCAACTTCAATGTGTCTTGTTCTCTCATGAAAGACTGGGTTGGATGTAATGTGAAGCGCTGCTTGATTATCACATATCAGGTCCATTGGTGAAGAGTGTTCAAATCCAAATTTTTCCAACAAATGTTTTAACCAGGTTAACTCACAAGTGGTATGAGTCATTGCCCTGTATTCCGATTCTGAACTAGACCGCGCCACTACCTTCTGCATTTTACTCTTCCAAGAGATGAGGTTACCACCAACAAACACATAATACCCAGTAGTAGACTTCCTATCCAAAGGTGATCCGGCCCAATCTGCATCTGTGTAACCCTTTATTTGAGTATGACCGAAATTTTGATATAGTAAACCACAACTAGGAGCACCTTTCAGATATCGGAGAATACGGATCACTGCATCCCAATGACAAGTCATTGAACGATCCAAGAACTGGCTGATAACACTAACAGCAAAGAAGATATCTGGCCTGGTAACTGTCAAGTAGTTCAACTTCCCAACTAACTGTCTATATTGCGCTGAATCTGTCAGTGGTACACCCTAATCTGACAACAATTTGGTGTTTGGATCCATAGGCGAGTCAATCGGTTTAGCTCCCAACATTCTAGTTTCGCTCAATAGGTCAAGGACATATTTTCTTTGAGATAAGTAAATGCCTTAACTTGATCGAGCAACTTCAATCCCCAAGAAATACTTTAAGTGACCCAAATCTTTAGTTTGAAACTTACTATGCAAAAACATTTTGAGTTCTTGAATACCATAGCGGTCATTCCCGGTAATCACGATGTCATCCACATACACAATCAACAATATTCTCCCGACTTTACTATGTCTATAGAAGACGGAATGATTGACTCTACAACGCTAAAGACCAAATTCACTGACCACTTCACTAAATCTTCTGAACCATGCTCAAGGAGACTGTTTGAGACCATAAATAGATTTTTTCAAGCAACATACCAAACCAGACTCCTCCTGAGTAACAAACCAAAGAGGTTGCTCCATATAGACTTTCTCAGTTAGATCGTCATTTAAGAAAGTATTCTTGATGTCGTGCTGATGTAATGGCCAACGAAAAGTAGCAGCCAGAGAGATGAACAAGGAAACAGAAGCAAGCTTGGCAACAGGTGAAAAGGTCTCAGAGTAATCAAGACCGTATACCTGAATATAGCCTTTGGCAACTAAGTGAGTCTTGAGTCGATCAATGGTGCCATCCGGATGAACTTTGATAATGTACACCCATTTACATTCAACGATTGTTTTGTCAAGCGAAAGCGAGACGAGATCCCAAGTGTCATTCTGATGTAAAGCAAGCATTTATTTTTCCATTGCTTTTGCCCAACCAGGGTGAGTGCGGGCCTCTGAAATAGACTTAAGAATAGAAATAGACGACAGAGAAGCAACAAAAGAGGAGTATGAAGGGGATAGGTGTGCGTATGAGACAAAATTAGAAATAGGATGGTTAATACAAGTGCGCTTACCCTTCCAAATGGCAATGGGCATGTCCACGTCAGACATGGATGGGTCAACTAGAGAAGACATGGATGGGTCAACTGGAGAAGAATCTGAGGACACAGAGGCGATGGGCGCGTCAGCGAAGGCTATCTTTTGACGACGAGAGTATACCTGCAAAGGAAGTGGAGAATGACAAGGAGGGATAGGATTTGGGGTAGAGGAAGATAGTGTAGGGTTTGGGACACTTGGCAAAGGGAGTATAACCTCCAAATCAGCTCAAAAGAATGGGATAGAAAAGTAAGGAGTAGACTCAAAGAATGTAACATCTGCACACACAAATGAGCGACATAGTGATGGACTATAACAACGATAACCCTTTTGTGTGCGAGAATAGCCGAGGAAAACACATTTGAAAGCAAGGGGGATCTAGCTTGTCCCTACCAGGGGTTAACTGATGAACAAAACAGATACACCCAAATATTTGATGAGGTAATCTAAATAAAGGGCAACGAGAAAAAAGAATGGAATGGGGAACCTTGCCATTTAAGGTAGAAGACGGCATCCTGTTGATTAAGAAGTAAGCTGTAAGAACCGTATCGCCCCAGAAGTATTTGGGAACGTTCATCTCAAAAAGAAGAGTACGGGCCACTTCCAGGAGATGTCGATTCTTACGCTTAGAAACTCCATTTTGCTGCGGTGTCTGAGGACACGAAAACTGATGCAAGATACCAGAGTGTGACATAAAAGAAGTAAATGGTTGAAAAAAGTATTCTCGAGCATTATCACTGCGAAGTATACGTACTAGGACATTAAATTGAGTTTGAATTTCAGCACAAAACGCACGAAAAATAGAGAATAATTCTGAACGATCTTTCATTAAATACAGCCAAGTAACTCTAGAAAAATCATCCACAAATGTAACAAAATAATGAAAGCCTAAAGTAGAAGCAACACGAGAAGGACCCCAAACCTCCGAATGAACTAAACTAAAAGGACTCGATGCTCGAACATGAGCTGGGGAAACAAATGAAATACGATGGTACTTACCTAATTGACAAGACTCACACTCTAATGAAAACAAAGAACTTAAAGTAGGAACAAGTAACTTGAGGTTGTCAAGGCAAGGATGACTGAGGTGACGATGGAACTGGTGAACTGATGCAACAGCAAGGCAGACAGTAGGTGAGATAACAGGACTCTCGTCGTAATCATCAAAGTAATAAAGGCCATTTTCCTCAAGGTCAGTGCCAATTGTCTTCTGCATCCTCAAATCCTGGAGAATGACAGAATCAGAAAAAAATGAGACAGAACAATTAAGATATTTAGTAAGCTGACTGATTGACATCAAATTAAAAAAAAATAAAGAAATATACAAGACAGATGAAAGAGACAAGGAGGGTGAGGGTGCCACTGTGTCAATGTCCCGGATAAGGACAGTGGAACGATCAGCAACTGTAATAGGAGGTCACGAAGAAGAGGACTAAATATGTGTAAATAGGGAAGAGGTACCTGAAATGTGATCAGTAGTAGCAGAGTCGATAACTGATGAGTGATTTTTATTTACCAACAAATCAAGTATTTTTAGGTTCAAATATTTGTGTGTTTTCAAATATTTTTGTTAGTTTAATATGTTTTTGTGTTATTTTGTAGGTTTATAAATAAATGGAAAACAAGATGCAAAATCGGTTCAGGTACAGTAACTTCAAGGCCATTTTTTACCACGATGCATTCCAATTTTGGAAAATCTCAAAACATAGAAGTTGTATATTTATATCTTATCTTTCTATAGGTTTTTGAATCACCTCAATCGGAGTTCGGACGAGAAAGTTACGGCTAAAAGAAGAACCTGGTGTCGGCACTACAGTGATCTCATCGCTGCAGCGGTGATCCGGTAGTGAGTTTCTGCCTTCCCATCACTGCAGCGACCCGGCACCAGCTGGCATTGATATTTTGAGATATTTTTTAGATATTTTGCATATCTCTTGATTCCCACTCATTCCCACAAGAGGAAGAACGTTTTTAGCACTTTTTGGAGAGCTCAAGATCACACCAAGCAAGAGGAACACACAATTGGATAAGAGGAAACAAGATCGGAGCAGATTTTACAGACGTGGAATCATCCATTCTTCAGATATCGGCTATTCTCCCTTGTTTCTCTCTTTTATTCTTAACTCTTGTTGGTTGTTTGATCATGTATATATCGTTTTAAGTTGAATATTTGGTTATGGCCATGAGCTAAACGTTTATTATTTAGGAATTGATGAAATTTACATATACTATGTTTGAGTAATTCTATGTTTCGTTATCGGTTATTCTTCCCCATTCGATTGTGTTTACCGTTCTATTACTTCCATTATATACTTGTTATGATACTTTGATTGATTTGAGAATACGAGGTTTGACACTTAAGAGAGGTAACCTTGGATTCGGACTATAGAGGGGTAAGACTTGTGTAATCGTTTAGACGCTAGATAGGGATATTGATGTTGACACAAATTGCATATTTATTCACTTTACACTCAGGAGAGGTAGTGAGTAGTTTTAGACACCTAAGATTGTCGGATAGATTAATGACCGTTAATGTAAACTAGACTAAATCAAACACATTTAAGTAAACGAAGTTAATCCCTAAATAATTTATTCCCATAGACGTTATTCTTAGTATTTTAGTTTAATTAGTTTAGTTTAATTTTATATTTTTACAAAAACCAAAAATTGAAACGCCTAAATAAAGTTCGGTTACGATAATCGCAGTACTTAGCGACAATTTAATCCAATCCCTTAGATACGACAACCTTTCTCTTCCTATACTATTAAAACTTGACCTCGTGCACTTGTAAATAATTCAAAGCGATAAAAAAAAATTCGCCAACAATGATCCAAAGTGTGGGAGGGGAAGGGCAAATTGAAAGACAAGCAGTAGAAGTACCTCGTTGAGCTAAAGAACCAATGGGAAGAGATGTCTACTGGGATGTCTTATACTGATGGAATTGAGCATATTCCTCATTAGAAATGTCTTTGGCCGCCTAAGATTTTGAAATAGTAGGATTATTTTGATCAGATGTCACTGCATTGGCGAATTTGGATGGATGACCAACTAAATCTCAACATGTTTCTCGGGTATGATTTTCCTTTCCACAGAAGGAGCACTAACGATGTGAGCCACGACCACTACGTCCACCCCGAGGACCAACACCACCGCCACCACGAGAGGAACCACCACGATCTCGTGTAGGAATCTGAGTAACAAGCGTTGAGTCCTCAGACGACGCAGACGAACTCGAGCCAGAAACATTATCCTTGATAGTGCTATGCGAGACGCGAGAATACATTTCAATGATAGTGGGGAGAGTAGCACTGGAAAGGAACTAAGATCGGACCGGTTCAAATTCTGGGCGTAATCCAGCTAAGAATTTCATGAAACCCATCTGTTCACGTTGCTTTTGCATTTCTTTCAGATCGATAGTCAGCAGTAGAATAATATTTAGCTCCTCATAAAGGCTGTTGAATGTGGCAAAATAATCTATAACGGATTACGTGCCTTACTGCAATTGGAAGTACTCGACCGATAAATCATACATCCTAGTAAGATTACTCAAATACAACACATGAAGATATTCCCATATTGCGTGACACGTATGTAAATGAGTACAGAGATCACCAACTTGAGGCTCCATCGAATTCCACAATGATGCGACAATCTGCGCATCCGCTTGGATCCATTCCTCGTACTTCTTATCATCATTTGCCGGAGCAGATTCCGTGAGATGACGATGTTTCCCTTGTCCGGTGAGGGCTATTTTCACAACCTTAGACCAATTTAAATAATTAGTCCCATTTAACTTGCGAGTTGTTAATGGTTGGGGGGTAACCGTCGACATTAGTGTCTGCTAATACAACTAACAAATAAAAGTAACTTGGGCAAGGGAAACAAACCAACACCACAAACAAGCTCATAACTTAAATGAAGAATACGAACAACATAACAACAGTAGACTCACAATTGTCAATACAGTTGTCGCTCCTCATGAACAAATTTGCGAATCACGGAGATGGAATCGATGTTGCGAGGGCAGAGGACTACCGGCAATGGCTGGTTGTGGACGACAAAGCTGGCGGAGGCTCGAATCTCGCTGGCGACAACGGGGAAGGTGTCGCACTGGATGGCGACGTCGGAATAGGAGAACGATGGCTGGATGGTGTCGGATCTGGATGACGAGACTTTGTGCTGGCGGCTGGTTAGGGATGCTGATCGACGGTGATGGCAGTTGTTTAGGGTTTCTGATCGACGGCGATAGCGGCTGGTTAGGGTTTCGGATCGACGGCAATGGCAACTGGTTAGGGTTTTTGGATTGACGGCTGGTTAGGGTTAGGAAACCCCTTTTTTTTTTTTGTATGGATGGTTAGATGGAAAGGGAAAAAAAAAAAAAGTTGAACAGATCTATAGGATTAATGTCCCATGACCTGCCCTTGATACCATGTTAAAGTAACAAGAGAATATGAAAGAATGAGAAGACTTACTCAATTGTGTTAGCCTCTCACTTTATTTATAATTGAATTTAAGAAACTATACAGCGAACCCTAAATAATATAGAAAAGACATCAATACCCTTTAACACTAAGGACTAAAATTGGCTGCTTATTTTTAGTATTTATTGATCCACAAGTATAAGTGTTTGTAGCTTGAATAAGTTTGGGATTACATTTATGATAAATACCTGGTTGTAAAGCTTATGAGTTATGACCATTCACCAATAAGAAACTATGTTTCTGTTACTTCACTCGACGACACCTCTCTTGTCCTATGTTTGGCCTCGCCAGGCACGTTTGGTGAGCCTATTGGAATGTACCTTGCTTGAGCCCAGACAGGGCATAAAAGTTGCACCTAGGCATGCGTTTGACACCACTGATCATCAGAAATGGAAAAAAATTGAAGATTGTAAATACTCCAAAATTTATTGCTACGAAAACCGCATGTGGAAGAATTGGCATCCACTATCTAACATAAGAGAGAGGGATTATGTTCTGAAACACAATCTAGCTGAAATGTTGGATACAATCACCAGCAACAGTTCCTCGGGGTAGCTGTTGTAATGCTTCGACAAGATCTCCATCAACAACTTTGATATGTCGCAAAACCACAACATGTTCATATCCACCGACTTCATTTGTTAGCTCATTGTCAGTATCTGAAGATTGCAAGATCACATTATTCAGGAATGTTGCCTTAAATGGATACTTGTGGGGGAAAACTGAAAAGTATTGTAATTGTTTTTAGTAGTTCTAGAAATATGTCAGAAGTCACAAATATCAAACCGAAAATCTTTCTTAAAGGTAGTTTTACTAAGTTATGTAATGGAACCACAACCAACAGGTAATGCTTATCACCCTGTAATAAGTTAACAGAAGTCATCTTTCAACATAATTATTATCACGCATTCTCTTCATATATTTAGAGATCTTTCCATCTTAGGTTTAAGTATTTTTTTTTATAGGTTTATTTAGGAGTAAGATTAATCTTTCATGCATACTCCTTCAAATATGCAAAGTCGAAGTAGAACATGGTGTAATGCTTAGCACAATTTAATGAGTAGAATAGCTGAATATAACTTACCATGTATAAGAATGGTTTAAATGATTTGAAGAACAAATTTATCTGCCTCTAACCTTCCAATATAGCTTTACTGCACTAACGTTGCACAATTAACCACAAGTTTTTACTAAATACAATTACAATCACTCTCCTATTAACTATTATGAAATTGTTCTCATATCTATTTCTGTTAATTACTTAATCAGTTTGTCTGTAACAAACTACATATCTATCTTCCATAAGAATTATCAATTCTCATAGGATATGCAGTTGGGTTTTTAAAATAAAATCAAATGCGCCACTGTTTATTGCAACAAAATGCTTGAACTCATCTGATAATGAATGGGAAAAAAAAATGCATAACCGTATCATCCTTCAAGGAACAGCTTGGACTTTAAAATAAAATCAAATACATGTCACTAACTCACTGTTACTTGCAACAAAATGCTTGAACTTCTCAGTCTTAATTATCAGATAATGAATGCAAAAATTCATATATGCATCATAGTTCAATGTCGAGTTAAAAAGATATAAGAATAAAATAAAATAGGATTCACTACACAAAAGAAATTTGGACTATAATAAGCCAAATATTTTCATTTGAAATGTTTTTAGTAAGAGGATGTAATTTACTAACCTTGTTCGTAATAACTGTAATAGATCGTAGTAACTTCTTGGAGATAAAATAGTAAGGTGACGTTTGGTAACCGTTTCTGTTTCAATTTCAGCAGTGGGATGGGAATGGGATGGGAATTTTGTTTTCTTTTTGGGAGTAGAATTGCGTTTGGTAACGATAATTTTTTTTTTGTTTTGGGAAGGGAATTGTGTTTGGTAACGATTTTATTCTAAAATCTTTTTTTTTTTTTTTTTTTTTCTCTTTTCAGTTTTGGCCTAACGGCGGTGGCGCCGTCGCCGGCCGGCCGGCGGTGCTCCGGTTCTCCGGCGTCGGAGACGGCGGTGCTCCCGCCGGCGATGACCGGACGGCGGTGGCGCCGTCGCCAGCGACTGCCGGAAGTGGCCAGAAAAATTCCGGCCGGACGGTGACCGGCGACGTTCGCCGGAGATGACCGGCGGCAGACGGTGACCGGCGATAGTCGCTGGAATGACCGGCGGCGGCGGCGGCGGACGGTTGCTGGCGGCGGTCGGCGGCGGCGGGCGGTAGGTGAATAGTGATCATGGATTTTGGGAATGGAATGGGAATAATGAGAAACAACTTTTTTTTGTTTCTCATTTCTTAAGAAAAAAGTGAGCACAATTCTCAAATGGGAATGAAATAGAAACGGAAACAAAAATTACCAAACGCTATTCCCAAACAGAATTCCCAAAAATCTGGGAATGGAATGGGATAGAAATGATTACCAAACGGATAATTAGAATGACTGAACAAGAGATAAATGAAGCTAAAGAATAAGGGCAAACTTGGAAAGTAATAAAAAGGAAAGGAAACAGCAGGTGTAAGCCTTTTACAAAGACATTAGTGGAATTAAAGCAACTTCTTGAGGGTAAAACAATACAACAACATTATAATTACGAGATAAAATGAAAATAAATAATATGGGAAATTTGGAAACAATAAAATTATTGGAAAAACTATTGTCAGCAACAAGTTTCTACTTACATGTATGCATATAGACACATACATATATATATAGAGAGAGAGTACATTCTTGGCGTGGCATCCTATGTTCCAATTTGTACTATGTTTCACTAGCCCATCATCTCTAGAATTATACCCAAAAAAAAACTATTGAGTTGCATTTTTTATGACGATGATAAAAAATAATTTCTTCACATTGCCAGCCAAAAATTACCAAGATAGGTCATTCCTCTTAGCAATAAACAAATATTATGAATGAGAAAATCAGAAATTACCTTCACTTCCGAATAATACTACTCCAACTTCATCAACTTTGCTGTAAAGCAGCTGCAAAGAAATATACAATATGACAAGAAATAATAAAAGCCATAAACTACCAATTAGTGTAGAAATGAGGAATCACCTTCTTTTGAATTAACATTGAACAAACTTTTTCGATGTCCGGCAATATATCATGCATTGATGGACCAACATCAAGTAATAAAAGCAATGATTCCTGTTAAGATAATAACCAAAAAAAACCATTAAATAATAAAAAATAAATAAATATGACAATAATTATAAGAACAAAAAAAAAAGAGTATCCATTGAGGTGATAGAGAAGGCATTGATCTAAACTGAAACAAGAGAGAATAGTTATCCCTTGTCAACCCTAATAGTTTTTTATGCGTTTCGTGGATAATTTTCCTAATAAGCCAAGCTAGTCTATTTTCTTATTACGTTTTCCCCACGTGTGATCCAGTTTTCATTCCTCTATCGACTCATAAAAAGTAGTGTGTGAATAGTAGTTCAAATGATATGATCAATTTTTTCCATGAAGTTCCACTGTAGGAAAAAACAGCTTGAAAATGAGTACAGAAACAAACTAGTGTCATTTCCTCCTTTACGTCCAGCACAGCAGAAATTTAGAACTAGAAACACAACCTCAACATAATTTCAAAAGCACCATTTTTTATGAAGAATGTCATACGAGTCAACATACTTCACTTCCTTCTTTACCTTACCTACTCAAGGATTTAATATTCAAACCGCATTACCTTTTTTCCATCTTTTTCTATCTATATACGTTGGTCTGTATGAAGGTGAGCAAGATGAAGCAAGACAACAGAGAGGAAAAGTAGCCCCCTCTAAATTTGGAGACAATTGTAAAACAGAGAATTCTAGAATTAAATAAGAGTTTTGAAAATTCCAAAATTGAACTGTGCTCTAAGCATGCAATATATGGAAACTAAAGCAAACACAGATTTTTCAAGAACTTGATCGAGGATAGAGTTTGACTCTGTCCATAAAGCAAATTTGCCATAGGTGCTCACAATTTTGATGTGCATCTGCCTCCAAGGGTACGAGATTACGAATCTCCTATACCAATTTTGATGTGTCATTCACTTTTCGAATAATACAACATTTCATGCGAGATCCGAACATATTGATGTAAGGTACTATTGTATTCGTGATATGTTGGATATGAAGTTACTACAACTTGAGAAGATACACAAAGATGGGAATTGTTCAAATGTGATGACAAAAATTCTTTTGGCACAGAAGCTTGAGAGTTGCAGAAAAAGTGCAGGTCTCCTACATTTTCACACATGAGCTGGAGTGGGAGATTTGTTGGCTAGGTCCAGCCCATGTAGATGGACCTAACCCACACCCATTAAAAAAAGGGAAAAAAAGGCCCCATTAGGTTTTAATTATTCACCTACGGGAATAAGCACATATAAAGGAAGCAACATATTTTTTATTTCAAGTAGAATATATGCAGCTGCAACTTTACAGAGAAAGGAAGAGAAGAAAGATCTAAGGATTCGGCTTGACGATCGGACGGTGATTCAGATTCTGTTTAGGCTGAAATTTTGGGGGGGTGTTTCTCTGCATCAAGTACTTCGTTTCTATCGGTCTTGATCTTTGGTAACCCTTTTCCTATTGGTTATTTGGTATTTCTCCCTAAACACGTATTTACCTGTGTCACGTTGAATTCACTGTTTTGATCATGTTCATTTGGTGATCCAAGAGTTGTTCTTTTGAAGTTGTGAACAATTGTAATCCCATTATTTTTGTGATAGTGAAAGTTGATATCGAACTTTGGTCCCATGGTTTTTTCCCCCTCATTGGAATTTTCCACGTAAAAATCATGTCTTCCACTTTATTTGTTACTTGCTTTGTTTTGGTTTAATATTTATGGGTGTTGAAATTGATTAATCACGTGAAGAGGGAAAATAAACTTAATTAATCGGTGGATTTTCCCAACACTCGCGACACTCGAATCCACATAATTCACCCCCCTCACCCTCCACCCCTTCTTATCCATCATTGTTGCAGCACAAGCAACACTCAAATCCAGAATTCACCCCCACCTCCCCTCTATCCATCACCGTTGCCGCACAAAAAAAAAAAACTAAAACTGCCTTACTACTGAACATCCAACACCAAATTGCAGATAAGTACATCAGAACTTCAACCATTGCACCAAACCCTAAAGAGAGCGGAAAAAAAACTCAATACACGTATGAATCCAGACCAATTCCAGAGCTAAAAGTAAATAATGAAGCCCTAAACTTGCAGCAAAAAAACACACGCACAACACACATATGCACGTAGATGTTCAAGGCTAAATCATAGAGCAATTTCATTATGCCAAGCTTCAAGGATGATATAAAAGCCGAAACAGTCAAATAAAAATGGATCAAAGTTCGATACATACCTTGTTTCGAGCCATTGTTGAGAGAAGTTCAGCAGTGAACGGTACGGAATGAATTGTAGAAGAAGCTTTGGAAGGGAGAAGAAAGAGTGGGGGCCCGGCAAATTGTTTTTACTTTCCCGCCCCACCTGAGCCAGTATCAAATTACATTATTACCCCCTTTTTTCATTCAATTTCTCTAATCCTCTCTATTCTTTTAGAAAATGGAAGTATACCCTACTTTTGGGGAAAAAAGGGAGATGATTTAATTTATAATCTTTTTAATTGTTAATTCTAGTAATAGAGGATAAAATGGATTTTTTTATTTGAAAAAATCTCAATTTTTTGCATATATTTGCTATAGAAATACAATGCCATCCAAATATTTAAATTTTATTTATTTAAAAAACAAAAGAGTAAAATCATTTATCAATTTAAATAAAAAATATTTTATTTCATCATCTTTTAAATAGCTATCCAAGTAGATTTTTTTAGGTGCTATTGGCACTTTACAACCATCCAGTTGCACTTCGATTTCACTTTGTCTTTTTCCAAAATAGTGTAAATAGGTTCCTAATCTTTTCTTATTTCTTATATTGAAATAAAGAAAATGCAAAAGGTAAAACAAATCTGAGATAACATTCATCTATATTTTTCAATACAATTTAAGAAAAACAAGTTATTTATATAGATTCTTGTTAGATTTGAAATGCAATTGTCCCACAAAAAGTTTAGAATTAAAACAAGGGGATTGAAGTGATATCAATCACTCAGTATTTTTTAGAATTTCAGTGTTCAGCTTAATTGTATATTGCTAGTGGTATCGGAGTGTAACTGAATGGTTGTAGAAAATGCTAAACTGTAAGGCAGAATGATTTCAGAATAACTATTAGGCTGAACTGGAATTCTAGAAAATGCTGAGTGATTGTTATCACTTCAACCCCTCGTCTTTTTGGTGGAGCAGTTACACTATTATAGCGAGTTTAATGGGCCCTTTCTGTAATTTATCCTGCAAGAACAAGTGCAACAAGCAGAAGATTAAATTCGAATGAGAGAATTTGAAAGCAGAAATATTGGGGAGAGAGAGATGGCTTCTATGGCTTCCCCAGCTACTAATTACTGCTACAGCAAGAAATTTATCAAAAAATACAACGGCACTCCCCATTCTCGTATCATCGTTTCTCAGCAGCAGCAGGAGCAGAGCAAATCCACCGACCAAATCGGTCGCAGGTCTCGCCTCTCCCCCTCTCTCTCTCTCAGTATATGCATATATATAGTATCTGTACAAATTTCTCAATGGAGAAGCATTTATTGTGATTGATGAAGGGAGATAATACTGAGGAGCAGTGAAATTGCAGTGCTTGGGGCCATCTTCCACTTCAGGCATGTCTAAATTCTCTGCTCCCATTGGCCATCATCCGATTCCGCTGTCGATTCTTCAGTTTATTCTATCTTTTTCTTTCTTTTGACCTAATCTATAATGGCAAGCTATTGTACTTTTGTGCAGTTTAGCAATCTCTTAATTTGTACTGTTGGAATTAATCCATTCCCCCCCTTCTCTTTTGGGGGCAACAGCTGTTTCTGTTAAGTTGGCCAATCCAGAATAGATGGTAGGGTTCTGTTTGGCTTGCCATCTCAAAAACAGTTTTCTGATGAGAGTTATTGCTCTTTTGGTTCAACGGAATCGGGGTGATTGGCATTGTCATTCTACCGTCAATTCTGATTCCCTTGTTTGGTTGTACAATGGAATAAAAAAATTGATTATGTTGGGATGAAAGACGATGGAATTGAATTCTATAGTTGATTTCTGTAGTTCATGGGTTGGAATCAACCCAGTCCAATGGAATCTAAAAACAATTTCTACAAAAGTCCATTCAAGTATAGTATAGGCATAATGTAAATGACTCCCTTTAGGCCACATCTCCAAAGAAAACATATTAGCATGTTCAAAAAATAAAACAAAGTTTCTTTATATCCTTGATACCCAAAATTAAATTCACTTTTGATGAATATTAAAAGATTTTACCCATAAGGATAAGCATTAGGCAACATTACATATAACTCATAACCTGGGCATTAGTTTGTATGAGGTAATTTGCACATAATCACCGTGAGAAATGTGGGTGTGTGCGTGTGTGTTTTTCTGTAATGCAGTGGAACAAAACCATCATACTTGGGGGTACAGAAGAATCCTCCTAGTCTAGCACTCTGTCCAGCTACCAAGAATTGTCTATCAACCTCTGAGAATATCAGTGATCTCACTCATTATGCCCCACCTTGGTAACACTCCCGTTTACTCATTTTATTTGTTTTTGCAATGATTAAGGTACCGTTTGGTCACTTTTTTCTTTTTTATTATTATTATTATATAAAAATAATAATTGATCAAAAAAGGTATTTCTATCTACAAGTAATGATAATGAAATCAAAAGTGTGTTTGATAGCGTAGAGATTGTTAGAATCCCACATTGAAATTGTGAGACTTCCCAAAGTATATGTGAAAGAAATTACTCCACTTTATGCTATATGGTTTTAAGTTGGAACCTTCTAATATGGTATCAGAGTTAGGTTTGGGAAGTGTCGTTTGTTTGTCCCCGGTTGCTTAAATGTTTGGCTTTTCTCTATTGTTTGTTTGATCACATCACGTGCAAGGTGGGGATGCACGTGAGGGTGGGTGTTAGAATTCCACATTGAAATTATGAGACTTCCCAAAGTAATTTATATGTGAAAGGAACTACTCCATTTGATAGTAGAGATGATATCTAAGTGTTATCCATATAAACGATCTCTTAATCCAAAATAGTTTTGTAGGGAGTTAAGAAAAAAAATTGGGTAGAGAGGTCCTAATCTATCAATCTCTTAAAGAAATGCTACTTTAAACTTTTATTTTATTTATTTTTATTTTCTGCTTTTATTGAATGGTGCCTAAATTAGTGGGAAAACCTGAATTTTGGTAGGATAATATTACATTTTGACTTAGTAGTCCTAGCCACCACAAACATGTGGACCATCATTTCTTTTTCTCCTTATTTCAACACAAGAAAATTGTGCACTTGCTAGGCCCCCACCATTTTGTGCTCATGACTGCATTATCAACCAACCTGATGTATTATTAGTAATGCTACAGAATGTGTCCGCTAAAAGAAGTTCACACTGATTTGTGTTTATGCAAATGAGATGGGTCTCGCCGGTAGCCTTTGACCAATACTTTGCAGCCTCATCAGTTAGTGAATAATTTCTTGCCATCTCCTTTGAGTGTAGCGTTAAGATACCCTTGTAGGGGAGTCATATACGAAAAAAAAAATCGTCATGTAATTAATTTAGAATTAATTAAATAATTTAGAGCGGAGAGTCCATGAGATACTAAAAACCTTATCCCTAAATATATAGTAATAGATTACATCCACACAATTATATATATATATACACACACACGATATAAAACTTTGGCCTCTCAACAATTTGTATTGTAATCAAATATTTAAAAAAATAAAAACATAACAAGAATTAGATACTAACAAATGCATCATAAATGAAATCATTATCGGTTAGTTTTATCTAGCATAAGAATTAAGTGGATTGAAAAAAAAAAAAATTGCACCGTATTTTAGTTGATCACTTCAATAATAAAGATGCATACATGTATGAAAACGTAAGCTTTTACATATTAAACACAAGTATGTGTAGTGTATGTACATTTCAGAATAAAGAATATAGCATTATGTACACATGCATATACATGTATATATGAATATGCATGTGTGTGCACACATGAGCACACAAAAATATAGGCTCCGAGGCTAACGGACATTGAACTTCAAAATGAAATTGTCTAACTAGCTCACAATCCCCCAGGAACTACAACCCTCAAGAGGGTCGCGGAAGTAAAAAACCTGTGACCAGAGAAGAGGCAATGGAGGAGCTAATTTCAGTGGTAAAATTTCCTTTTTCTTTTAAAATTTTTAACGTTTGTACTTACTTTCTCCCCAGATATTGAGTTTATTGGTGGAGGCTAACGGTAATATTTTTTTGTATTCATCCTGCAGATAAAATCAACAAAACCGGACAAGTTCACACCAAGGATAGTGGAGAAGAAAGACGATTATATTCGTGTTGAATATGAAAGTCCCATCTTAGGGGTACGTGTCTAAATTGTTTCTTCTATTTTCACGGCACAATTTGTTTTGTAACACGGGTTATACTTGTGGATTTTCAACGTTATTCTTGTATTAGTTTGTGGATGACGTTGAGTTTTGGTTTCCTCCGGGCAAGAAACCGATTGTAGAGTATCGATCTGCATCGCGTTTGGGTAACTTTGATTTCGATGTCAATAGAAAGAGAATCAAGGTGAGAAATTTCCCTCTGTAATGCTTGGGGCTCAACAATTTCACATTGTATTAATGGTATGAAGCTGTCCACTGTTTTTTGGTTCATTTGGGACAGGCATTGAGACTTGAGTTGGAGAAGAAGGGTTGGGCTTCAGAAGATAGCATTTGAGGAATCTCTTTCTCTCTCAATTGGAAACTACCCAGCATTTGGGGATGGGGGAGGAAATAAACTAATAAAAGAGATTTTAATTTTTAACAGATGAATAGCATCAATGGCTCTCTGTGAAATTTATGTTATTTGTAGTGTTTGGTTAGTGTTTCCAAATGCATAAATTTAGGTTGTACAATTTGGTTTTGTAAACTTACAAGGAATGAAAAAATAAAAGCATTTTTTGTGGCACTCTTTTAAGGAGTTTCATAATTTTTTTTTTTTTTTTTTTTTTTTATGGTTGTCAAGTCCATTGATTAAGTCTATATAATTGGCATTTTGGATGTGTGCTAATTCTTAGGACTTTGTAGCATATTCAGGTTTAACAATTAGTACATGCTATCTCTAAAGAAATGGATATTTGTAGGAGAAAGTGTGTTTATGGTCCATAATTCTGGGTATTTAAATGGATGCTGAAGTTTTTAACATAATATATTTGATCCTTAAAGTTGCATTTTCTTTTCAGTTTGGTCAATTCGAAAGTTCTATTAAAATTTTTGGATGGCATCCTTTAATGAAGTGATGTTTTTGTCATTTGATCAATCTTGTATTAATGTCAAAATTAAAAGAATAATTAATCAATAATCCCAAATAGAGAGTTTAATTCATAATTTATCTCATTTTAATTTTAACTTGAGTGTAAATCGCTTAATTAGGTTTTGACTTGTGTTTTAGTCCATGGTTAATGTTTTCTTATACCTCCAATCAAATGTTTCTAATTAAGGTTTGCATCATCTACCTTTGTCGCCACCTATCATTGCCCACCGTCAGATCTCAGGACTCAAGTCGCCAATGTCTGGCTACCGGTTGCCAAAATATTTTTTAGTTACATGTAACTATTTTTTAACGTATTTTTTAGTAACATTTTTTAAATATATTTTTAATTACATTTTAGTATATTTTTAGTTATATTCACATAATTGTCTGGAGATCAACAACCAAAAAATTAGTTGAATGTAATTAAAAAAACTTAGTTGAATATAACTAAAACTAATTCCGATGATCGGTGACTGAAGTTTCAACAATCAGCGGTGGCCGAAATTTGACGAGCAGCAATGGTAGGATAGTCGATGATGCAACCTAATTGGAATATTAGTGTTTCTATAAATTTTAATAAATGAGACTAAAAGTAAAGTAGTTATTTAGTTTGGAAATTTTTATTAATTTGACGTCAGCATTAGGACTTTCCATTAACTATCTAAAAATTAAAATGTGTAATTCTATATGTATACCCCCTTTTAAAAAAATAAAATAAATAAAAAAATTATTATGAAATTATTTTTTTCCCTTTCTAAAATAATTTTTTTTTTTTTTTCACCCATTTATTTTTTGAAATTTCACAAACCCTCACCAATCACCCCCATCTCCAGTACCCCCACCACCTCCTCACCTATTTCCATCCACCCCTTACCGCCCTCCCTACCCCCACCTTCCAATGCCACCTCTCATTTTCTTCTTCTCTCTTTCTCTTCTTCTTCTTCCCCCCTCTCTCAATATATATAATATTGATCCGTGGGTTTCTAAATCCTTCGAATGATGTAGGATTATGCAATTTGATTTCAATTCAAACGAGCCCAATCCAAGTTTAGTTAATTCCTAGAATGACCAATCAAGTCATTAATCAAAGTATAATTGAACGTCATATCCCAATTTTGTCCCTGAAAGAATTATTCAAAATCCGAGAATTTGACTAGTTTCTGAAAATTAGGTTTTAAGATCAAATCTTTGAAAAATCCCCCAAGAAACACAATTTTCAACAAGACTTTCCTCCCAAATTTTCTAGCCATTTCTCTCTCTCTCTCTCTTTTATTTTTTGATTTTTATTTTTTTTATTTTTATGTTTTCCATTTTTGCTTTTTTAATATGAATTTCAAAACTACACACCAAAAATAGGGTTGTGTGGCGGGACAAAATGTGGTATTTACAGATCACATGCACTGATAAACCGATTCTAGCATCAAGTCTATTAGAATGCAACTCAAGATAATTTGGTCGACCAAATCCTATATTTAGTCAACAGATTGGATGACACTGTCAAAATAATATGAAAAATTAAAAATCGATGAATTGAATTGACCAACCAATGAACTGATCAGACTAGAAAGTAAGATTCATTTGTTTGGTCAACTGGTAAGTTGACCTATTGGGACAGAAGCCAATTTTGCTTGGACTTATAAAAAGATCGGTCAATTGAAATCTTGTTCAGTCAACCGATTTATGTAGACTTGTTTTCCAATTTGAGTTTAAACTCAAAATCATTCTTTAATTGATGGCCAAAATGTTTAATAGTCAATTAAACATTTTTATTTAAGTTTGAATATGTTTGATGAATTATGGAATAAGATCAAGGGATAATCATGAGTTTCAAAGTTCATATTTTTCATGTCCTGAAAAACAGTTTTTTTTGTAGGATCTTGTCTCCTCACCGATGCCTATCCTATTTAGCCAAATGTGGACGTCAGAATATAGGGACATTAATCTGATTTAATGTCTAAAATGTCCATGTACTTAATTTCAATGGATTATATCCTTTTTGAAGAAAATTTTGCACAACGGCTAGTTCATATATATATATATATATAAGATTTGTGCAGAGTTTTAATGACGAATTAACCCATGATTCCACTTGTATAGCTTAATCAAAACGCGTGTATACACTCCTTAATCCTTATTGACTAAATATAGTGCGAGAAATAATACATAAAAATAAGATTGTACAAATTATATTTGATTCTCTGTAAAATTTGTTGTGATCCAAAGATTTTGATTGATGGATATTAGTATTCCATACACTTTCAAATCCTATTAAATTTCGATGAGTTCGTTCTATAACACTTTTGATTATATTGTTCATATTATTAAAAGGGTAGTTTCAAATGATGATTTATCGTAATAGTACCAAAATAGAGATATTTCGTGGGTGTTAAACCTTTCAAAATTTCATGAGTTCGATTGTTTCAAAAAATAACAAAATTGAGATTTTTTTTGTGTGTCTGGATTTGAAAATTTTATGATTTTGAGTTTCGGATGAAGAGTTTCCGTTAGCCTAACAAATGATGATTTATCATAATGGTACCAAATAGAGGGATTTCATGAGTGTTAGCATTTAAAAAAAATATCTAAATTTGAATTACGTTATTTCATATTTCTATGCACGTAAAGTTATTGATTTCCTTTTAACAATTGTGATTTCTCTTTTATACTTAATCGTTGAATATACATTTCATATTTAAAATCATTCATTTCGGAAAACTTGATCTTTATTGATAAGAAAATCAAAAATGGTTTTCAACCTTAATGTCACGAATTTGTTTGTCTCAGTATATTGAACATAAGAAAACTCGCACGGCTAGTGAGATAACCTCACCATGTAGGTTTTAAATCCCCCTCACACCGATTCTAATAATAGGTAAGCTAAATTGATTGTTTTCACTGAACTTCATCAAGGTATAATTCATATTTTGAAACAACAATTTGATTGAAGTTAGTAATCAATAGAATCTAAAATTTTAGCTGACTTGTTAATAACAAGATTATATATCCACTTTGGTTAAATTGATTCTACTTATCACATGTGTTTAATTGACTATATTCATTATGTGACTATTTGTACTTGAGCCTAAATTTCATATTAGTACATGGTTTTATTTTCTTAGTGAGTAAATATAGGGTATATTAGACAACATGTGATTGATATAAGAATCGAGTGAAAACTCTACTATAAAATTGAATTGATTGTGACATTGTTTAGCTTATATAATGGTGTTGGTTTAATTAACAAAATTGTGAGAAAGTGTTAGAGTAAATAGGGCTTTTATTCTTGGGTGTAGTCAGTTTGATCTTTATAGGAAAGGACAAACAATGATTAGTGGATTAGAAAGCATTGAAGGAGTTCAGGAGATGAGATGTATACAAGGAGCCAACGAAGGTAAAGTAGTTCTTGTGTTGTGTCAGCAGTGGCACGATACTTAGCTTCAGTACTAGAGCGGGTAATCACGATTGTTTCTTACTAAGCCAGGAAATGATTGAGTTACCCAATAAGAAACTATAATCATTGGTAGAGCGTCTGTCAGTAGAGTCCCCATCCCAGTCATCACTAGAATGGGCCTTTAAGATGAGAGTAGATTGAGGTGAGAAATGAAGTTCGTGAAATAAAGTGTCTTTGACATATCGAAGAATATAAAGAACAACTGAGTATTGAATGGTTCCAGGAGCGAAAAAAAACTAGCTTACTTGATGGACTATATAGGTAATGTTAGGGAGAGTAACAATGCGATATACCCAACTTCCAACAAGTTGATGGTAAAGAGTGATATCAAGAAGATGTGAGCTATCTAGTGGAGTAAGCCTGATATTCGGGTATATAGGAATGTTGGTAGTAGTAGAGTTAGTAATGTCAGCCTAGGAAAAGATATCAGAGGCATATTTAACCTGAGAGATAAAATATTCATCTAAACGAGATGAGACTTCGAGGCCAAAAAAATACGTGAGAATGCGAAGATCTTTCATCTCGAGTTTACCACTAAGAAATTTTTTGAGTTCGAAAATACCGCTTAATTCATTCCTAGTAATAATCATGTCATCCACATACAATAAAATAAGGATAATGTCGTTGTCATTGTGCCAAAGAAATATAACAGAATCATGAGCGATGAATGTGAACACAAACTAGTGGATGATGGTGTTAAATTTTGTAAACCAAGCACATGGAGCTTATTTGAGACCATATAGGGCACGACGAATGTGACAAACTTTTTGTTGAGGACCATCTAGATTAGGAGGAGTATGAATGTAAACTTCCTCGTGGAGGTGGAAATTAAGGAAAACATTCCTGACATCCATCTGAAAAAAGGTCCATGTACGAATGGCAGCGGTGGCAAAGAGATCAGTATAGACATATGTGAGTCTAACCAATTGAGCAAATGTCTTTTCGTAGTCAATGTCATATTCTTGAGCAAATCCTTTAGCAATGAGGCGGGATTTATAGCATTCAACGGAACCATCAAAAAGTGTTTTGATTTTGAGCACCCACTTGCATCCAATAAAAATTTCTTAGGAGAGAGGTCAACAACATCCAGATGTGAGTTTTGGTTAGGGCCTAAAGTTCTTCGTCCATTATTTTCTGTCAAATAAGGTTAGTACTGGCCTTCTTGTAGCAATAAGGCACATGTAGATTAAGTATGACAGAAAACTAATGATAGTCATTGTAAAAAGGGGGATGATGAGTTACCTTATTAGAGCCGTGGGAGTGATCTGGAGGGTAGATTTCAGAAGTAACCGATACAGAATCCTGGGACCTAAAGTTATTCGTCCATTATTTTCTGCCAAATAGGGTTAGTACTGGCCTTATTGTAGCAATAAGACATATGCAGATTAAGTATAACAACAAAGTAATGATAGTCATTGAGATAAGGGGGATGATGCGTTACCCTATTAGAGCCACGACAGTGAGCTGGAAGGTAGATTTCAGAAGTAGCTGGTACAGAATCCTAGGCCCTGAAGTTCGTTGTCCATTATTTTCTATCAAATACGGTTAGTAGTAGCCTTCTTGTAGCAATAAGACACATACAGATTACGTATGGAAGAAAAGTAATGATAGTCATTGAGATAAGGGGGATGATGAGTTACCTTATTAGAGTTGCAGGAGTGATCTAAAGAGTGGATATCAGAAGTAGCCTATACAAAATCATCAGACAGAAGAGAAGCCTCAAGGACGATCGATAGAGTCGGAAGGTCTGGATCAGCTGGTGGTTGGGGAGTAAGCTCAAAGGTATCTGGAACTACATCATCAAGGAACAAGATCACGGGATAGATCAGTAAATAATCTGGAGTTCGTAATGGATGATATATCAAATGACCGTAAGGAAGAAAATATTAGATGTTTCTAAAAATGTCATGATGAGAGATGCAAAGAATTTTAGAGATAGATCCCAACACCAATACCCTTTATGTACAATGTCATATCTTACAAAATAGCATAGGTGAATCCTTGCTTTTAACTTATTGTGCTCATGTGGAAACTAGTGTTGAATTATAATAGAAGGGACACAATTTATAGTGTATATTGTGGTTAGGGGAACCTCACCCCAAAAGCACTCAGGACATGATGAAGAAATAAAGATGACACAAATTGTGTTAAGAATTTGGTTATGTTTGCGTTCGGCTTGTCCATTTTGTTGGAGAACTAGGGCATGCGTGATAGGAGAGCACACCATTCTTGTGAAACGGGTTGAGGAATGCATGATCCTTGCATTCCATTGCATTATCTAAACGAAAAACTTTAATAAATTGGATTTTAACCATGGAATAAAAATCATAATAGATTTAGAATAGTTCAGATTTACTTTTCATTAGAAATAACTATGTATACTAAGAGTAGTCATCCACAAGAATGACAAAATAACAAAAACTACTCATTATTTCATGATGGGAAGAGCTCCAAATATCAGAATGTACTAAATCAAAGGGTGTGAGAAAAATAGACTAGCTATCATTAAACAAAAAAGTTAGTTGTTTTGCAAGTTCACAATGAATAAAATCATAGGACTCGTGCTGAACTCAACCTAATTGACCATTAGAAGTAAGAGATTTGAGACGGTTGGATAAAGCATGACCTAACTGAAAGTGCTACAATTCTAAGGATGAGGGTGATGAAATGGCAGTGGCTAATTGGCAATGCAATGTTGGTAAAGATGAGACTTGGAGGTTAGTGAGTTCAAAGAGACGCCTAATTTTATGACCAATCTCAAGGAACTTTCCTGTCTAAGGGTCTTACACACAACAAGTGAAAAGTTTTGTTTATGGATTTTCACTTGTGTGCAATTTTTAGTGGATTGAAAAAATTTGAAACATCTGCTACTAAAAGCATTTTTTATGTTTTAAAAATTAGCATACTTTCTGCTATGTTGACTAACTCACAAGTCTCACAAATAACAACAATTAAGTATTTGTCCCAGTTATGTACGGACAAAGAAAAACATTTTTTACAGTATTCGACAACAAAACTACAAGTTCTTTACCATTTAATTGTTACTTAAATAAAAAAAATCCTGAAAACTAGTATATATAAACATATATACGAAATAATAATAAAACGCAGATTGAGATCAAGTTTTTTGAGAAACACATTTCCAATTTGTGTTTCTTAAAAAAAAAAGGCAAAAAACATAGAACATAATTGCCTTTATACGTTTTTTTTTTCAATTTTTTTTTTCTTGCCATAATATAGATTTAGAGAATTCTAGTTTTTTGAGAAAGCTAGAGAGAGAGAGAGAGAATGAGAGAGAGAGAGAGAGAGAGGGAGATATGGGTATTTATATTAATTTTTCTAGATTCTTTCCTTCCTCTTCCTTGGTCTTTGAATACACTAAGGTGGCGTTTAGTAACCGTTTCTGTTTCCATTCCAGCAGTGGGATGGGAATGGGATGAGAATTTTATTTTCTTTTTTGGAGTAGAATCGCGTTTGGTAACGATAATTTTTTTTGTTTTTGTTTTGAGAAGGGAATTGTGTTTGGTAACCATTTTATCCTAAAATCTTTTTTTTTTTTTTTTCCTGTTTTGGCCTGACGGCGGTGGCGCCGTCGCCGGCGGTCGGCGGTGCTCCGGCGACGGCGAAGGCGGTGCTCCGGGCAATGGCCGCCGGCGGTGCTCCGGCGACGGCGATGGCGGTGCTCCGGGCAACGGCCGCCGGCGGTGCTCCGGCGTCGGAGACGGCAGTGGCCCCCCGCCGGCGATGACCGGACGGCGGTGGCGCCGGCGACGCCGGCAGGAAGACAATGGCGCCGTCGCCGGCGACGGCCGGAAGTGGCCTGAAAATTTCCGGCCGGCCGGTGGCCGGGGCGACGGCGGCGGCTGGTGGACGGCGACGGCGGCCGGTCGGTAGGTGAATAGTAACCATGTGTTTTGGGAATGAAATGGGAATAATGAGAAACAACTTTTTTTTGTTTCTCATTTCTTAAGAAAAAAAGTGGGCACAATTCTCAAATGGGAATGAAATGGAAACAGAAACAAAAATTACCAAACGCTATTCCCAAACAGAATTCCCAAAAATCTGGGAATAGAATGGAAATTTCTGGGATGGGATGGGTTACCAAACGGGGCCTAAATATTTTAGGTTAAATTTCACTTTCTACCCCTAATATTTGAAGATTAAAAATATTCGAATGAGATTAGTTACCCCAGTAGTCTTTGTGTCGTAAACGACGAATACTAGGCGTTGTGCTTATCGACTTGAACCAGATAGTAGGATCAAGATTGTATTAAATATAAATAACTACAGGTTTGGCTATTCTTGAGCGCGTCTCGTTTATGTTGATAATGATTTTTTTTATTTTTATCAAATGTATTAATATTTTGTTTAATATTCTTTAAAATGATGGATATTGTGTGGGTAGGAGGCACTCGTTGGTATATAAAAAAAAATGCATATATATCCACTTGTGTGGTACTTATCTATATATGTATGTATAGATATAGACACTTGTATAAGATCATTCATACTCAGATCTTATACAAGTGTATATATCTATACATACGTATATAGATGAATAACACAAGTGGATATATAAGCATTTTTTGGGTACATTTGATAATAAAAACATTAACCACAGAAACGAAACGCGCTTAAGAATAGCCAAACCTGTAGTTATTTGTACTCAATACAATCTTGATCCTAATATCCCGTTCAAGTCGATACGCACAATGCCTAGTATCCGTCGTCTACAATTCAAAGACTACTGGAGTAACTAATCTCATTGATTATTTTTAATCTTCAAATATTGGGGGTAGAAAGTGAAATTTAACCTAAAATATTTAGTGTACCCAAAAACCAAGGAAAGAAGGAAAGAATCTAGAAAAATTAATACAAATATCCATATCTCTCTCTCTAGTTTTCTCAAAATACCAGAATTCCCTAAATTTATATTACGACAAGAAACGCAAACTTGGTTTGTGTCTCTATTTGATAAACAAAAAAAAAAAAACATATAAACACAATTATGTTCTACGTTTTTGGCTTTTTTTTTTTTTTTTTTAAGAAACGCAGATTGAAAATACATTTCTCAAAAAATGCATTTCCAATTTGCGTTTTATTATTATTTTGTATATATGTTTATATATACTACTTTTCAATTTTATTTTATTTTATTTAAATAACAATTAAATGGTAAATAACTCACAAAACTACAACAATTTTAATTTTTACAGTAAATGACAACAAACCACTTCTTTTGTTTCACCAGCACAAATGCTATTTTGTTTTGTTTTTTTCTTCCCTTCCTTCCTTTCCCTCTTTTTTTTTTTTTTTTTAATTAAACACGAGGTTTTCGGTAGTCAAATAAGTCTGTTTGTACATAATTAAAACAAATATATTTATCAAACAGAACCAAAGGCTCTCCAAATGTCTTTTTTCCACCTTTTTCCCATCTTTCTCAAAACTTCAACATTCAGCTCAAGATTAAAACCCATGAAATTAATGCAAGCGATACTAAAATGCATCATCACGGATGCCAATAATTATATAGTACAAACAAAACCATGATAAAAATGGAATTCGACAATAATCCTTGCTGTTTTCTACAAATTAAAAAAAAGAAGATGGAAATTGAAGTTTAAAATAAAGAAGTTGAAATTGAAATGGTTTCTACTGAAATCCAGTTAATGAGAGCAGCAGCAGGAACACCAAAAGGGTAGGCAGGCAGCCAGATCAATCCCTTCTGAGAGCCATGTATTCACGACGCATCCCATCCGCATTTAAGACAACAATTTCCAATTGGTCTCCCTGTGACACAAATGAGAAGTTCGTAAAAAATACCCATGTAATCTAATGAAAGTTTTAAATAGCAGTCAACCTTGATTTTTTTGTAAATAAGAACATGATTCTTCCCTTAAAAAGGCAGCCCGATACTACAAAGCGTGAAGATCCCGCTACGCGTGAGATACAGGAAAAAGTCAAATCACTTAGGTCTCTTGAACGCAGCCTTACCTTACTTTTGTAAGAGGTGGTTTCCACGACTGGAACCCGTGACCTTCAGGTCACACGGCAACAACTTCTACCGTTGCGCCAAAACTCTCCCCTTTACCACTTAGGTCTATTGTACGCAACCTTACCTTACTTTTGCAAGAGATTGTTACCACGACTTGAACCCGTACATGATTCTTCACTTAGCTTTAGAAAATTTACATGGTGGAGAAATTGCCATTGCTCTCATCTGTATGAATAGGTTTCCAAGAAATTTTCAACTTCTTTTGGGTTTCGAAATATTTAGTGAACTGTGAAATGTTGGCTCAAGTCTCTTTAAGACAACACTTGAGCTTCTTATGAATTGTGGTTTTACTGCATAACTTTTTGCCATCTCTCTTGCAATATTATGTCATGAGTTCTTGCGCAGATCTAAAGGGCTACAAGGTTGACAACAATCAAAAATTAGAACAAGATCAGTGACCTAACCATAGGGATGACCAGGAAATCGAGTTGGATTGCCATCCCCTATGCTTAGGTTAGGTCCAGTGATTCTGTTCTATTATTTGGTTTGCTGTCATTAAATAGTCATTTAGATTTGTGCACGACATAACATTACAAGACAAAAGGCAAAAAGTAAACCACAATTCATATGAACAAAACTTTAAGCGTTGCATAAGAAATTTAAGCCAATATTTAACGGTTCACTGAATGCTTCAAAACCCAAAAGAAGTTGAATGTATCTTGGAAACCTATTCATACAAAGCAAGAGCAATTTCTCCACCATTTAAAGTTGCTAAAGCTAAGGCAAGAAACCATGTTCTTATTTACAAAGGGTAGCCCAGTGCACAAAAACGCCCGCTATTGCAGGGTCAAGGGAAGGTCAAATGTACGTAACCTTACCCCTATAGATAGAGAGGCTATTTCCAAGCATGTTCTTAATTAAAAAAATATATATATACCCAACAATATTTAGCCTGCCTTGTTTATTTCCTTCTTAAAATGCTGTAGTAAAATCTTAGGCAAAAATAAAACCAATAATAATACTAAAATAAATTTGTAGTGGGGAATTCTATTTTCCTATCAATTGTTTCTTCTTCTTCTTCTTCTTCTTCTTCTTCTCTTTATAGAGTAGTGGAAAACACAGAGAAGCAATACAACTAATATCCATAAATAAAAAAGTCCATAGTGTGAATGCTCATATTTCTTAGAGTGCACATAAAAGAAAACGAGTAAGAAATCCCTACATATGCTGGTGGAAGAAAGATGAAGCAACAAGTCAAACAATGCAAAACAAAACCACAAGAAGTAGACATTTTCATCATTGATAACTAGATTTGATTATATAGAAAAATCAGAGATTTATAGTGACGGGATCCTTTGAAAGTTTCCATGCATTGGCTAGCTTTCTTGATGCAGAGCTTTCTGATACTATCTTCCTTTCTAACGTGACCTCCACATTGCAGATTCACACACACACACACACCCAAAAAAAAAAAAAAATTGAAAAGGAAGAGAGAGAGAGAGAGAGAGAGAGAGAGAGGAGGAGGAGGAGGAGGAGGAAGAGGAGGAGGGAGAAAAGGAAACTTACAGTGTATATATCCCTTTCTGTAGCTGATGCAAAGCAAGTTTTCACAAGATCAACAGCTTCTGCTTCCGAAAGAGGAGTAACAGCATCCTACGTAGATCATTAGATGTCTTTAATTAGACATATACAAGATAAACAAGGAAGCAAATAAGTCAAAACAAAGAGTTAAACCAGACCTTGGCAGGTAACAAGAGAGGACTTGGAGACTTCAGTTGGTTGTCCAGAAAAGGTGTAATGAGTGTGGAACCAGAACCTTGGGAGCTGTATCCCACCCTCTCGTAGGATCCAACCGCATCATATGTGAAGACACAACCCTTGCCTTAAGTATCAGAAAAAAATGAACATGACATCAATATGATACAACACCCAAAAATGAACCAGTATCCCACAAAATCTTACCTTCACTATCAAGGCCACCTAGAACATTGAAAGCATAGTAAGGGAAGAAACGTTTGTAATATAGAGTATTCGAAAGCAATTGAGCCATTGCCGGGCAGCTCATCTGCTTGTTGTGTTGATGCTGATAGATCTACATATCAAAAAAAGTGCGATAAATAATAATCCCCAAACCTCAAGTATCAACGTATAATTAAGCACTACGTGTCACAAAGTCATTGAACCTTAAGACTAATATCAAAGGTCCAAAAAAAAAAATTAGTGAACTTCTTCCGTAAACACATTTTTTATTCGCAGAAGATGTGAAATACAAATAAACGAAGAGCTTCCTAGAGCCTTACCAAGTGCCTAGCTGACAAGTGCTTTTGCAAAGCTCTCACATCAGCTTGAAATCCTGATGAGGCCATCACAGATTTATCCGCTCTGCAACATCAACCAAGCGACAACATAACTGTCTAAAGAAGAAATTACCCTTTTTTTCTTTTTTCTTTTGTGGATTAGAATTACTACATTCAAATTTATTGATATGATATGTGCTAACTAATTCAATTCAGTAGACACGTTTTGCCAAGGTAGTTAAGTGGGTGATAAGTGATGACGGCAACCGAATCTCGTGTTCAATACAAAGATTACGTTTAGAAAAGAAAAGCATAAAAGTAACACCTCAAGTGAAAACCAGGGCACATGACTAATTCCTTTCAAAATTTTAAGTTACACAAATTTCTAAACTTGAATAACCTTCAAAAAAACTTAAATTTCAATATCATTTGCCTCAAACAAAAGTTAAAGCTCCGAGTGCATAAACTATATTTACTGAAATTAAGAACTAGGACTCTACTGCTCAGTAAGTGAAATGAAAAATTAACCATAGTAACTAATCGATTCACATGTGACCTAACAGATGTACGACAAAATCGAAATTGAATCGAATGGCATAAATGACAGGGGGGTTGGAGAAGGGTACAGTTTACAAATCTTGGAGTAATCTCGAGTAAGAATACTGTATCCCGTGGACATTCGAGTGTCAGCAGCGATCACGCAGTAATCCGCACCGGCAATCGCAACGCAGGTTCTGCATAGATGCACATATAAGTATATTTGCACAAGGAGCATCCATAAAAGCGAAAAAGGGCAATTAGATTCATATATATTTAGAGAGAGAGATGATTTACCCTCCATTGTTGTCGTAAGGAGACCAGTTTGATTGCTGTTTCGTCATGGTGATTCGATTCAGAAACGCCGTAAAGGAACACGATAGAACGGAGATGAGAACGGGCAAAGCACAGATCAAAAATGCAAGTCGAAGTATCGATTTCCCTTTTCTTTTTCCTCAAGAGATTGTTCGGCAGAACATTAAGTTCGACGTCGTATCGTTCTCGCCTCTCCTTTTGTCTTTTCATCGTGTGGGCTTGCGGGCCGTAGGTTTAAGTGGGCCGTCTTGGTAATACAGCTCTGCAGATTGGGTTTGGGCTTATTGGCCCATTATTACTAGTAATGTTATGCACTAAAAACCAAAATCATTGCTGTTAGGTGTAACACTAAATTCAAAACTGAATTATAAACCGTCGATATTTTAGAAGTCAATTTTTAAACCAAACCGTTTAAACCGTTGATATAAAAACCCGAACCAAATCCAAAATCAAACTAAAATTGCAGAACCGCAAGCCCTTTAAGTTTATATATATATATATATATATATATATATATATATATATATTAAGTTTTACTAAACCACAAAATCATTAATTATTATAATAAACATCTCAAACATAATTAAAGTAGAACACATAATAGAACACAGAATAACACATAAAATTCACCTATGATAAAAAAAACAAGAAGTAAAACGAAAACTAAAAAATTGAAGTAGAAGTGTGTGTATATATATATATCTAAAATAATGGTTTCACAGTTTGATTTCACGATTACTATCCCAAAATCAATACCAAAACCAAACACATTTCGATTTTTAGTTCGGAAACCCAAATCGTAACAAAAAAATATTTCATCGATTCAAAACAATCCATTCGGTTCGATTTGGTTCGATTATCCATAGATTCAGATTTAATTGCCATATCTAGTTGTGTGGTTTTAGTTTAGCCCAACAATTTTTCTTAAGGAACCTTTTCAATAAAAGTTTTTAGTTCAAATGAGAAGTTTGTTTTAATTTTCAAAAAACAAAGTTTTTAAATATATAATAGTGTTAATCGGCCAGAAGTCCCAAATTTTAAACTTAATTTTAAAAAAGTCCCACTTAGGATATAAGTTTTGATTTACTCCTTTAAGTTGGATTTCGTTTGAGTTTTAGTCTTGCATTACACGAATTGTAGGGAGAACTTAGTGAATAAATTTGATTATAGTGAATATTAGTTACAATTTAATAATTTTTATATTTTTACATATATCTGTATATTTTTTATTATATTATTATGTAATATTAGTTACATATTATAATTACATATATCTATGTAATATTTGTAACATTTAATAAATATTACACACAAAAATTAGTCTAATATTAGTTACATGTATTTATGTATATTTAATTACATGTAACTAATTACATCTATTTTGTGTGATTTTTAATACATCTAATAAATTTTTACGTACAAATTAGTTACATTTTACAAAATACAGTAATATTTATTACACCTAACAAAAAATTACCCACAAAGTTGTTACATGTAATCACGCATGTATATGTGCATGTAGTGGGCTTCCGCATTTTATAAATAGGCGGAACTAAAATACAAGTTACTTTCGCCACTGGGATTTTTTTTAAAATTAAAGGTGAAATAAGAGACTTCTCACCAAATGATCCTATATAATATGCTAGCGTATATTTTGTGCCTAAGGGCACGAGTTTTAATTAACTCATTAGTTTGAGAAAAAAATCGGTCTTTGTTAAAAAAAAAAAATCTCTCTTTGAACAAAAAAAATTAGAAATTAGAAAGTGAAAAAATGTGGATTTGTATGTGGTGGTGGAGATTCTCGATCTAAGAGGAAGGCAAATTTTGTCGAGGAAAGAGAGAGAATCGAGCTTATTGGAGATAGTCGTGGTTTGTGGAGGTGAAATGGAAAAGGCGTTGGTGGTTTATAGAGGTATAAAATCAAAAGGGTCTAGTAAGGGGCGACAGTGCATATCGATGGCGGCGGCGGTGGTGGTGGTTGTAGTTCCTAGAGGTGAAATCAAGAGGAGGATGGAGATAGCACAATTTAAAGAGGGGCGATGACTATGGCTGGTGGTTCATGGAGGTGAAATTGAGAGGGGGGAAGAGGTGTCAAATCAAGAGGGTTCAATGAGGGGTGGCAGCACGAGGACGATGATGGTATTGTTCGTGTTGTAAATTTATCAATAAACTATTTCAAAATATAATTATTATTTTATTTACACTTCATATTTATTATATTACATACAAATTAAGATTAGTATGATACAATGAAAAGATATAAATCACAATATATATATATATATATAGAGAGAGAGAGAGAGAGAGAGAGTGTATACATACGCGCTATTATAGATTTATTATAAATTTGTAAATTATTATTGAATTATTGATCCATAATGATTTATGATAATGTAATAAAAAAAAACCTAAAATCACGTTTGGGAATGAAGAAGAGATCTTCGATGCCCTTCTCTGTCTTCCAGTGAGTTTGATTTCTCAAATCATTTGTGTTGACTCAAAGATCTACCCAAGAGGGAAGGGGGGTGAATTGGGTAGTGACAAAAATTTGAACAATTAAATTCGAACACAAATTATTAATTTCGCTAATTGATTATTATCTTGTTAAGCAGTGAAAATGTATTTAATTAAGTGTATACCCAAATAACAGAAATATAACAATGCAGCACAAAAAGATTTTTTCTGGGTTCGGCAAGCTACTCTTATCTATGTCTAGTCTCCCGAGCTCCATAGGGATTTTTCAATCTAATAACCCTTTGACTCCTTTTCCAAGTAGGAACCAAACCTTTACAATTCTGATTCTTTTCGTAGGCTTAGAATCAACCTTTATAATCTCACAATCTCACACTCTCACACTATTACACTTATTCTTTTCATAGGTTTAAGAAAAACTTTATCTCACTCTAATTCTATTACAGGAAGAATAAAAATCTAATCTTTTAAAAGGCTAAAGATTAACCTAATTTTTTTCCCAGACTAAAAATCAAACTCAAATGCTTTTCGTAGGCTAAAGATTAAACCCTAATCTTTTTCTCCGGCTAAAGATCAAACCCTAATTATCCAGATTAGACACCAACCCAAATATTTCTAATCTACTTAAACTTGCAAATACAAAATCTGATTTAATCAATTTAATGTACAAACAGTAAATAATCAGATTTTACTAATAAATATCATTTTAAAGAATTTTCACGATATTAAATTTGAAAACGATTTATTTAAAGCACTTAATCCAAGTAATTAAAACAAATAATCTAAAAAATCAAATTAATTAACTTGGAAATATCTCATTAAGATTTCTTAAAAATGATTACGATGACTCAGTGAAGAACACATACCGGTGACCAAATTTTTTTCGCACTTTTGAGAACTCTTTTTGATTTACATCTCTTATAAATTTCAGCATAAAATTCTCTCTTATAATAGCCAAAATTTGAATGTTCTTGATTACTTTTAAAGAAATTCGTAGGTCAAAATAAACAGACCTAGAATTAGACCTATAACAGTTAGTTTCAGAATATAATACCAAAAATGACACTTTAAGACCTTATATATCATATCCTATCAAAATAGATATGTTTCATTTAAAAATACCATTATAAAAGCTCGATTTGGTCCCTAAAACTTTTTAAATTCAAAACTTTTTAGATTCAAAACTCTTGAAGATAGAAAGTAGTTTTACCAATTCAATTAAAATAATAATTAAATATATGGATCACATAAATAGGAACATAGTAATAAATGATATATAAATGTAAAACACCAAAATCCCTTAAAAACTCTTTGAAAACCGTTAAAAACAAAGAGATTTGGATAAAAAACTAAAATAGTCAAATTTGACTGTTGACTTTGTCGATCGACCGATCCCATCATCGGTTGACCGACCCTCCAACAGTCAAATTTATGACCATTTTTGTAATATCTCAAAAATTTATATTTTTTAAATATTATTTTATATAAATTTAATATTTTGGGGATTGCTTTGAAAATTTATGGTATAAGTACTATTTGATAATTTTTGGAGTTAAATATTAATTTTAAAATATACTTTAAAAAATTTTGGGATATAATTAATATTTTTTCTATTTTAAAAAGGATATTTGTGTAAATAATAATAATAATAATAATAAAATAAGTGGTTGAAATGGTTGCTTTCTTAAAGAAGGCAACCATCCTAACCATGAATATGGTTATGAGTGGCATGAAGCCACACGTGGATTAGGAAAAAATAAAATAAAAAATCAAATGGGTGAGACGGTCAAGAATATAGGTATGTATATATATTAGGCATATATAAGGATGAATATATAGAGAACTTATATAATGAACATATATATCGTTATATATATAATGAAAAATTATAGGTTGTATATATTAATATATTTTGGTGCGAGAACGATAATCCGACTCCAATTTCGGTTTCGAATTTCAGGTAGAATTTCTAACTTTTTTAATATATGTATTTAATTTCTCTATTGTGAAATTTATGTTATTATTGTTGTCAAATTATAATTATTAATTTTCATTAAAATAATTATGATTACGTAAAAATTATGTGAAAAATCATGCCTATGTGTTTTATTTTTTGTATTAATTAAACGCACGTACTAAAAGGGTTGAAATTCTACTGAATGTTGGCTCACAACCCTACAATTTTGATTGCAAAGCCGGTGAGAATGAAACTGCGCCAGGGATTTTAGTTAAATTTCTATTGAATTTGTAATAATTGCAATAATTCTAATAATTGTAATTATAAATGAATTTGTAAAAGTCCACTTTAGGTGGTGTTTTGGTATCAAGGACTTGGAGCTACGGAATTGGAATTTGAAATACCACTATTTAAAAGTATAATGGAAATGCCATTGATAAATTATAATAGAATTTATAACTGTATTTCAACAATATTGATATTTGAATTTGAAATAATTTTATTGATTATTTACCGTTGTGAAAATGGTTATTCAGTGTTAGTATAATTTCTCCAAGAGGAGAAATCACGTGGCGACCCGGAAAAATCGGGTTGTTACAAATGGTATCAGAGCACCTGGTAGCGAATTTGTTTCGTTGCTATATTACTGCAAGTGTACAGATCAAGTTTTAATAGTATAGGAAGAGTAGGGTTGTCGTATTCACAGGGATTGGTTTAAATTGTTGTTAAGTACTGCAATTGTCGTAACCTAACTTTATATAGGCGATCCAATTTTAGGTTTTTGTTATAGGAATATAAAACTAAACTAAACTAATTAAACTAAAATACTAAGAATAAAGTCTATGGGAATAAATTATTTAGGGATTAATTTCGTTCACTTAAACGTGTTTGATTTAGTCTAATTTACATTAATGATCATTAATCTATCCGACAATCTAGGTGTCTAAAACTCACTCACTACCTCTTCCGAGTGTAAAGTGAATGAATATGCAATTTGTGTCAACACCGATATCCCTATCTAGCATCTAAACGATTACATGAGTCTCGTCCCAACCTTATGGATTGCACACATTCTAATAATCTCCCGAAACATTAAAACGTCGCGATGTGTTTAAACCCTAGTCCGAATCTAAGGTTACCTCTCCCGAGTGTAAAATTCTGTATTCTCAAATCAACCACAATATCATAACAAGCATACTATGGAAGTAAAAGAACGGTAAATACAATTGAATAGGGAAGAACAACCGATAACAAAACATAGATTTACTCAAACATAGTATATGCAAATTTGATCAATTCCTAAATAATAAACGTTTAGCTCATGGACATAACCAAATATTCAACTTAAAATGATATATACATGATTAAACAACCAATAAGAGTTAAGAATAAAAGAGAGAAACAAGGGAGAATAGCCGATATCTGAAGAATGGATAGTTCCACGTCCGTAAAATTTGCTCCGATCTTGTTTTCTCTTCTACAAATGTGTTCTCCTTTTCTTGGTCTAATCTTAAGCTCTCCAAAATCTCCAAAAAATGTTCTAGGAATTGTGTGAATGAGTGGATACAAATTGATGTGCAAAATATCCAAAAAAATATCTAGAAAATATCTTGCCAGCTAAACCATTCATCAGCACTTTTAATTAGTAAATAATAATGAACTAAATCAATTGCAGACTCCCAGCTAATCAATATTCTGATATTAACATTTGATGTGGGAGCCATGACAATTCCCACGAGATATGCAGTCCAAAAGAGTTCAATTAGTAGCGTCACATGGGATCAAGTGATGCGTACTCCTTATGGTAATAAAAAAATATAAGAACCTCATCATAAACTGATTCATTTGATTCGTGCATTGTTCTTTTCTTTAATGGTAATAAATAATTATTCAATGAACATATTGCATTAAAAAGAAAAACACCTAAATGCTTAAACATTAAGGCATTAACCATTACGGCAAAAAAAAAAAAAAAAAAAAACCCAAAAAAATCGAGTGGCAAATACCAACCAGGTAGAGATGGCAGTTGCTTCAAAAGTTGTCTAAGATTGTGGCAACAATGTGGCCAAAGAGATAACTAGTAACAACTTAAGGACATAAAATTGCCAACAAAACACAAGATGGGACTTGGGAAATTACTTATGACCGTTCAGCCAAGAGCACAAGCTCTTCAAGAGATCAGTTAAATGATGATTACCAACGCTAGCACTTCTGTAAAGAAAATGACTATGCACGTACACATGTGAAAGGCACATATTCACAATACATTAACATTGAATTTGGATGACGACACTATATTATTACGTCAATTTAGTAAATCATAAAAATTGATGGCAAGAGCTATAAGCTCCATCTTGACTTGTGCAAGACCTCTTCATGCATGCATGATGATTCTCAAAATTGCATGAATTAAATCATATCTGTTGAATTAAGCCTATCCTGTACCATAAAAACACCCAAAATTAAAAGGGTGTTGCAGTGGGTAAGAAGAATCTTTACAAAAAATATGCTTATAAACTGATGTGATAGGATTTAATTTGTTAGATAATAGAAACTTGCAGGTAGGTACCATTATTTAATGAATAATATCATCTCACATTAGTCTGTAAATAAATTTATCATAGAGATTTTTGTTTACTTTGTATCCAATGTAACCAAGTCAAAAGAAATCCAAGGAGAAAAAAAAAATACTAAGATTGTAGGAATACATCCGCTCATAGTACGAATGAAGGAGAAAAAAAAAATCTAGGAGGAATTTTACAACCCAACTAAATCACTCACCACCCTCATTATGCTAAAACCAAAATATTTTCCTTTGTGCTTTGGCCTTCACAATAGTAGAGCTAGCATGAGTAATGAAAAGGAAAACAAAATTTTATTTCAACAATATGAAATCTCTATTTGCTAGGACTATATATCTCATACTCGTACAGTGACAATTTCACCTTCTCAATCCCTTTAATAATGAAGTATCCTCCAGGATCGAGTGGGCACTCACTTAAAAGAAATTCAAAAAGTAAAAAGTTATTGACCTTGGTCTCAAACAAGAAAACAATAACATATATATGTAGGCAAACGTAAAAATACAATGTGCACACACATATGCTATAGTTGTATAACCATTTAAATTTCAAGCACCCCTACCAAGCCGTGCCAGTTCCTCATCATCTTTCTCATAAAGAACACAACAACAACTTTTTAACATAATAGACAATGTCTCAATGCGTACGTTAGTCTTAAACTGTGGGGCAATTTTCTGGCCATGATTTCGAGAAATATACTCTATGTCCACATACATTGGAGCAAAATACGTAAAATCAAATAGACGACATTTTCGAGGATTAAGTTTTTCGGTCGCAAGGTCCATTGAGATCGAAGGTTTAGTATAATTTATTTTGTTTGTTATTTAGATTAGATTATATGTATTAATCTGTTTTTAAATGTATGTATTTGATAATATCTTTTCCAAATATATCCTATTGCTAAGCATTATGTTGAATAAATATATGAAATTATGAAATCAAGTTGTAGGCATTAATATTGCTTTTTAGCATAATCTATTAAAAAAAAGTTCTTTTTTTTTATTGCATAAATATAAATTTGGCTATTTTATTTCTTTATTTTATAATTTGTTAATTTTGTAGTTTGAATAGTGGATTTTCAATAGTTTGAATGTCATTTCGTAACTTGAATGCTAAAATTAAATGTCAATCTTCGTGCAATTCAAATTGTGTTTGAAGAAAATAAAAATTCTATAACAATGAGTGAATTAGAAAAAAAATGAGTAAAGCGAGGATGGGTTAGTGTCGTGTTAGTCGTGAGCCATAGGATATGTTATTGAATCGAAATAATCGATTTAAAGGGTGTTTACTGTCTTTTATATAAATTATCAAATTATATTTTCGTATTAAATTGAAAAAAGTGTGTTGATGAAAATAGACAGTTTTATGATGATTAATGGATCAAGTAATTTTTTTTAAAGGTAAAAAATGATTTTTATTATCCTACTATGCCATAGTCATCTCGTTATGAGGGCATGCCTTGCAAGATATGGTTGGTCCTTACAGAAAGACATGTCTTGTAGAACGTTATTGCTGTGACCTGATAGGATAGCAAGTCCTGCAGGTAGTTGATTATGTTATTGATACGTTGAGATTTGACAAGAGTGCAAGTCCTGTAGGTAGTTGATTATGTTGTTGATATGGTAGTTTATACTATTATGTTGCTCCTACCATTTGAGATATTGAATGATATTGACACTGACAACCACCTTAGATGACACAGTTGTACAAGTTACGGTACTGTTGTAACTCCTGATCGTGAGATGAAACGATCCTATGGCTAGTATGAAAATATGTGTGCGATATTTTATTATATATCAAGATAATTTAATTGGTTAATTTAAATGCATCGTTTTATTGTGGTAATAGTTGTGAAGTTTTATTTCGGCTCAATGTGCGGTTATATTTATATCATATTTTGAAAAGTGGTATTTGATAAAATACTTGATCCATAAATTCTTTTTATATTATAAAAATAGTTTGTGCATTATCTTCTATGTAAATTGTCAAATTATATTTTCGTACTAAAATGTGAAAATAAAAGGTTTATTAAAATGGATTATTTTATAACGTGATGCAGATCAAGTAAATTTTTAAATGCGGAATGTGATTTTATTATCTGACTATGTCATAGTGTGCTCCCGACAAAAGGGCATGTCTTGCGGGATGTTGTTAGTCCTAATAGGATGGCATGTCCTGTAGGATGTTATATTGTGATCTGACAAGAAGGTAAGACCTGTAAGTGGTTGATACTTCCTGTTATTGTTGACGATGATGATTATCATCAGAATATGGTGGTTTATACAACGTGTTGGTTCCTACCATTGAAGATATTAAAGGGCCCTAATACTGATTGCAATATTAGATTGCACAGATGAACATATTATAATACCGTTATAACTCCCGATCGTGAGGTAAACGATCCTATGACTAAGAAGAAAGTATGATATTTTATTATATAAAAGAGAGTTGATCTATCGATTTAATTCGATTGTTCTGTTATGATGATATTTTTGTTGGGATTCAAATACTGCCAAATATGGTTATATTTTATTGGAAAATGGATTTTGATAAAAATATTTGATCCATAAAATGCTTTTATACTATAAAGACATTATACCAATAAAATATTCAGGTGATATTGGTCCACTACTAGTGATAGGTATGGTTAGAGTGTAGGATAATTGTTGAAATTTTTGGAAAACTTTATATATTTATTGGTTGAGACTACCATCATATTTTTAGAATATATTTTTAATTGCGGTATATAAACATTATTGCTATTTTTATTAGAATAGCGTTGCAGGAGTATAATGGTGACTTTCAACTATTATTGTTTAACCGAGAGTGACTAACTTGAAATTTCGAGGACGAAATTTATTTAAGGGGGGTAGATTGTAATACCCCCAAAATTTATATTTTCCAAATATTATTTTATATAAATTTAATATTTTTGGGATTATTTTGTAAATTTATGGTATAAATAATATTTGATAATTTTTGGAGTTAAATATTAATTTTAAAATATACTTTTAAATATTTTAAGATATAATTAATATTTTTTTAAAGTGATATTTGTGTAAATAATAATAATAATAATAATAATAATAATAATAATAAAATAAGTGATTGGAATGGTTGCCTTCTTAAAAAAGACAACCATTCTAACAATTAATATGGTTATGAGTGGCATGAGGCCACACGTGGATTAAGAAAAAAAATTGAAATCAAATGGGGGTGAGGCAGTCAAGAATATAGGTATGTATATATATTAGGCATATATAAGGATGGATATATAGAGAACTTATATAATGAATATATATATCGTTATATATATAATGAAAAATTACAGGTTGTATATATTAATATGTTTTGGTACGAGAACGATTATCCGACTTCAATTTCGGTTTCGGATTTCAAGTAGAATTTTTAACTTTTTTAATATATGTATTTAATTTCTCTATTGTGAAATTTATGTTATTATTATTGTCGAATTATAGCTATTAATTTCAATGAAATAATTATTATTACATGAAAATTATGTGAAAATTATGTCTATGTATTTTATTTGTTGTATTAATTAAACACACGAATTAGAGAGGTTGAAATTTTACTGAGTATTAACTCATAACCCCACAGTTTTGATTACAGGGCCGGTGAGAATGAAACTGCGCCAAGGATTTTAGTTAAATTTCTATTGAATTTGTAATAATTGTAATTATAAATGAATTTGTAAAAGTCCACTTTAGGTGGTGTTTCAGTATCAAGGACTTGGAGCCACGTAATTGAAATATGAAATGCCATTGTTTAAATTATAATAGAAATGCCAGTGGTAAATTATAATGGAATTTATTACTGTATTTCAATAATATGGATAATTGAATTTGAAATAATTGTATTGATTATTTACTGTTGTAAAAATGGTCGTTCGGTGTTAGTGTAATTTCTCCAAGAGGAGAAACCGCGTGACGGCCCTGGAAAATCGGATTGTTACAGTTTTGTTACCTGCGGTCGGTTGACCGATCTGTCTAGTATGTTTTTCCTTTTTCCTTCATTTTGGCTAAAGGAATCGTTAATCGACCAACCTTAACCATCAGTTGACTGAATTGACTAGTAGGATCATACATTTAACTCCCTTAAGCTACAGTTTTCGTTAGTCGATTGACCCATGTTGTCGGTTGACCAAATTGACTCAAAAACTCGTTATTTTATGTGTTAAAACTGTTTTTTTTATTAGACACTTTACTAAAAGTATTTTTATGATTTAACACATTATAAAAACTATTTAGGATCTTGAATTTATCACTTCTAACTATAGCGCACATAAGATTATTCATTTTAAAGTGTTGTGTGTAATCCTAATTCAATTGCATGAAGAGCATAAAGGTAACGAGTTGTTTTCACCTAACTGTCTTTTACGTCTTCAATGCTTTGAAAATCTTTATTTTCTTCATCTTGAACCTGTCTTGAATTCATTTGATTCTTCAATAATTGTTTCATGAATTCTTCACCGATTAATCTTTTTTGACCCATTCTTTTTCTTATTTTAGCTTATGGAACTTTTAATTTGAAAACACTTAATTAAAACATTAGTTCCATAATGTATCAATGTTTAATTAGCCATCAAAATATTAGGTTCAACAATTTGTTTCCCTCTTTTTTGTGGATGGTAATTGGGTCTTAAATGTAGATTATTATTTATTCTACATTCAATTCATTCTCCATCGATTTTGAATAGGTTTTCCACTCCCACCTTCATCCTTTTGCTTTCTTGAATGGATCTTAATTACAAAATATCATTTGTTTTGTAATCAATTCATTTTTCATTAGTTTTGAATAGGTGTTTTGCTTCCTCATTCCTTTATTTCCTATAACAGTTTTGTTGACCACACGTCCAGACCACGACCGATGTTTCTTTTTACAAATTTTGATTCCATTAAAATCCATCAAGTTCTGATCCTGAAAAATGTCGTTTGCCCACCAAATTGACCCAAGGTGAAAAACTTGAACAAAACCAATCTATTCTTTTTCTATCCTCTTCACATTTTTTTCACATTTGCACCCATGCTTTTTGCTTGGTTAACCTCCTTTTTCATTTTTTTTTTGAATTAGATGGTCGAACTGACAATGGTTCGGGGACAGTCGAGCTTAGAAATAAACTTGATATTCTTAGCGAATTGAGACCTTCTTGCAATATTTAAGAGCTTCTTCATTGGGATCATTGACTTGGAATTATCGTGTTCCCTTTTCGCCATTGGGTCCAATAGTAGGCGAACCGAGATGTTTACACTCGATTTTTCAAATCTTTAAATGACCTTCGGAGATAGCTTGATCAGTAATATATCAAAACATCTTTAGGGCAATGGATGCTAATCTTGACTTTCAAATCCTCCGATACTCTAGAATTGCTGTTGGATTTGGTTAGGGGCGTTTTGGATCTTACCATCGTTTGGCAGAACAGAATCGTACTTTATTTTAATTCCTATTGAGTCGTGGTCTAGCTCTGTATCGAAATCACATCTTCATATCCTCGCTCAGTCACAACACATACAACATACGCATGCAATTTTGAGTACCTAAAAGAGTAAGATTCAAAAATTAGACCACAATTTTGGATAAAATATTATTGCATTTATTGAAATTTAAAAGCCATTACAAAGAAAAAATCTTTTCCATCCAAAAGACCAACGGGATGGAAATGTGAGTACACGAAAACCTACCAATTTTATCAAAGCTTATAGCAAATTGAAAGTAAACAAGAAAATCTAGTTTTGCATCCTTTAGATTTTCAACTCGAGCCTCAGGCACATGAATCGTTCCCATCTTTACTAACGTTTTGGTAAAGATTAATTTCACCACTTCCTGAAGGTGCATGCTGAGGCAGCGGATTCTGTTGGTAGTTTGGTGCACCGATTTCAAGCTTTTTAGGAAACATGATAACTCATGTTCGTATAAATTCTTGGATCTTGTTTTTCAAGTGATAGCACTGCTCGGTCGTATATCCTCTGGATTCCGAGTAATACTCACAGAAAGCATTCGAATAAGTGGTTTTAATTCCAAGCTTAGGCTCGTAGGATGGAAGGGGTGTCAGCATCCCTTACTTCAAACAACTCCAGTACAGCTCTGTGATTGAGACCCGAAGGTCTAGCAGTTCTTTATCATCATTCCAAAAATTTCCCCTAATAGTGTAAGGTGGATAGCCTGGGCGGTATTGCATTCCTGACTTAAGAGTGTGGCGAGAAATTTGAGGTGGGGAGTTCTAGTTTGGCTGATATGTATGGTAAACAGGTGTTTGGTAGGCTTGGGAATAATATTGTGGAGTGTAGTTTTGGTACGGTGAAGGTGCGTTCTGGTAGTATCGGGGACGACTTTGGGAATATGGTTGGTTTCGGGGGTAATATTGGTTTTTGTGATTTTAAGGGAGTTGATTACGGTATTGGTTGTTTTAGTTTGGGTAATTTTGGGGATATGAGGCTTGGGGGTTGTTCTGGTGAAGGGTTTGCTAGGGGAAACAACGAAAGCTACCTCATCTTCTTTTTTCTTTGGTGGAGCTGACCTCTTTGTCGGGTCGGGAGAGGCCCTTTCAATCTTTTTGCTCCTCATTCCTTCTTCTGTCAATTCGGTTTGCCTGATCGCATCTTTGAAGGAAGCCATTACTATGCTCTAGAGATCTCGATAGAACAACGGCGTCTGAATCGACTTGAATATCTCTAACTAAGCCTCCTTGCTCAGCCTAGGGACAACTTTGGTAGCCTCCTCCCTCTAGCGGGTAATGTACTTCTGGAAGCTTTTATCTTTCTTCATCAGTATCTGGTAGAGGGTATTTCAGTTTAGCGTAGTAACCTTATTGTACACATACTGCTCATAGAAGGCCTCTACTAGATCCTCAAAGGTCTTGATCTGTGATAGGTTCAGGGTCACATACCAGTTGAGAGTCAGTCTTTTACCGATCTCTGGAACACCTTCAAGTAGAGATCTTCATTCCGGACATGGACTCCCAATTTCTCTTTGTAAATGTTGACATGCCACTTAGGGGCCAGTACCGTCATACTTCTTGAACTCTAGAACTATAAAGTTTTCTGAGTATACCACCCAAGGTGGTGCTGACAGCTCCTTGTCCGCTGTTTTTCCGGATGACTTCTGTAATACCCTAAAAATTTATATTTTTTAACAAAATATTATTCTAATATTTTTGGAAGATGATTTGTGAATTTTCAGTACAAATATATACTTGATAATTTTTTTAAAATTAAATGTTAAATTTATATTTTTTTTAAAAAATAAATAAAAATATTATTTTATATAAGTTTAAGATTTTTTGGAATGTTTTATAAACTTATGGTATAAATAATATTTGAGAAAATTTTTGGAGTTAAATATTTATTTTAAATTGATTTTAAAAGTTTTGAGACAAATGTATTATTTAAAATATACTTTTAAGAGTTTTGGGGTATAGTTAATATTTTTTTTTTAATTTAAGAGGTGATATTGTGTAATAAATAATAAATAAATATTAAATTAAAAAAAATGATAATAGAATATATGTGGTTGGGATTTTTCTTTCTTAAAGAAGGAAAGAAATCCAACCATATATGCATGTATATATGTCGAATTGGACACGTGTATGCCTCAAAGGAAAACACAGAAATGCTATCATTTCACTTATATATACGTGTGTGTTATGCGAATGGGGAGATGTGAGTGTCACGTGGGAAATGAAACAAAGTGGGAAGAAGGTCCTCATTCACATGGACAAGAAGACAAAAAAAAAAAAAGAAAAAAAAAGAAAGAAAGATAAATGAGATACATAAATGAGGAAATTAAAGAAGAATCAAGAAAGGCGTTGAATAATTATTATATTATTATATTACATATTATTATATTTATACACATGGTTAGAGAGAGTAAGAAAGTGAGGAGTGTGTTTAGTTTGGAGACAGTTCACAAATAAGGGAGATAGGAGAAAAGAAGCAGACGAGGAAGATTAGAAAAGTAGGGACTTGATCCGCTGGATAGGAATTAAAAAGGAAATCATATATATTCAGGATTTTTGAGTACTCCGGTCTAAATTTCGGCTTCGGATTTCAGGTAAAATTTCTAACTCTTCTAATATTTGTATTTAATCTATTTATTGGGTGATTTTCGTTATTATTGACGGTGAATTTATTGTTGTTAGTTCGCATGAAATAATTATGATTATGTGAAAATTATGTGAAAATCATGCCAATGTGTTTTATTTGTTGTATTAATTAAATTCACGTATTAGAGAAGTTGGAGTTCTACTAAGCATTGGCTCACAACCCCACAGTTTTAATTGTAGGGCTGGTAAGAGCGAGACGACACCCGGAATTTTATTTGAAATTCTAATCAAATTTGTAAAAATTGTATTTATTATTCACCGTTGTAAATTATATTCGATAAATTTGATAATTCTAATTATCGTTGTTGCATGAAAAATTTATCAGGTTTTTATTAATTAAAATATTATTTATTTAGTAAAATTATCGTCATTGGTAAATAAAACTGTCGTCGTCGGTTGTAAAATTTTTCGGAGTAATTCATAATAAATTAGTGGGTATTCGATTGTATTTAAATTGTAATTATTATATTTATTACCATTGAAAAATTGACAACTAAGATTATCGTTGTCGCATTTTAAAATTTATCAGATTTTATAGAATGAAAATTTGGTTAATCGGTTTTAATGCTAATTTCTACAAGGGAAGAAACCACGTGGCGACCGTAGAAAACCAGGCTGTTACAAGTAGTATCAGAGCAGAATTAATTATAAAACCAATTTATTTATAAACGGTAAGAAAAAAAATTGGGACAAATTTCTCTATAGGAGAACCCGAGTTACGGCCCTGGAAAATCGGGTCGTTACAAGTGGTATCAGAGCGAGGTTTGCGACTGTCCTGAGACTGGGTTATGGTAATAATTATTCATAATAAATTGTTTAATATGTAAAAATAATAATTTTAGTAGAAATCGCAAAATAAAAGTGAAAAAAAAAATGATGAAAAGAAAAAAACGCTGAAAGTAAAAATCGTAAGAAAAAAGAAAAGAAAAGAAAAAAAGTATATAGGTGGCGTTCGGTTAATGTTACTGTTTCTATTCTTTTGTTTGTTTTTACATTTTGAAAAATTCTATTTTGGCCCCTAAACTGTGGATGATTGTTTATGTGGATCTTTTTATTAGCCAAATTGTACATTTTGATCCCTATATTTCAATTTGTACATTTGGTTTCATTTTGGTTGTTTATGATCATTTTGTATTTTTGAACACTTTGTGCTAACTCGAAGTTTGACTAAAATCATACTTTGGGTCCCTATAATTTTAATTTGATCATATTAAATTGTTAGTATTAAAATTGACTTGACAAATTGGGATTTGATATTAAGTTATCCTCTGTGATATTTGCATAAACCGTTGATGTTGTAAAATTTATTCGATTAAGTGATAAAATTCTCCGAATCTTATAAACGAAATATTGGGTATTTTATTTGGTATTAATATGTGATAGTGGACAAATTCCTAATATGTGGTTGTGGATAAAAATATTAATATCTAGTAGTGGGGTTAATAATATATATATGCATTGACGTCTCCATTATATTTTCCCGGTGGTTGGACACTTTGCATTTATGTGTTGTTAACATTATTTCACTTTGGTCCCTATAAGTTTCAAAATGAACATACTAATATTTTAGGAGGCATGTGAATAATAAAACGTACCAATAATAAATTAAATAATCCTTGGTGAGTGCCGTGTTAGTCGTGGACCATAGGATTTGTCGTTGAATTGAACATAACCATTTAAAGGTGTTTACTCTTTTCTATATAAATTATCAAATTATATTCTCATGTTAAAATGTAGAAGAAAAAAAAAATGTTGATGAATGAACGCGCCCCGATTTTCCAGAGAAAATCAGAAAATATAGATATATGCTTTATATATGCTTGGCGCTGGTAAAACGAGAAGGGTTTTTAAAAAACGTCGATTTTCTCATTAAAATATACTTAAGCCTGTTTTAGACAAAGGAGTCGCCACCTAGCATTGGGTTTAAATGATGTGCTAGGTCACCATATTTTTCTTTTTTGAAAATAATTTAAAAAAAATGGCTTAAGTAAAATTTGACTCCAAAAATAACATGGTCTGACCAGAGATTCGTTTAAAGAGTTCGGGGGTCAGTTACGCTCGGGGAAGGTGTCAAGCACCCCAAGACGCCCGTCCAAAGACGGTACCTTATCCGATTAAGTCCAATTAGAATTTAAATCCGAATGTTTTTATTTTATTTTTAAATCCTCCTTATATACACATATACACATACACACACATTGAGGGAAGTGATCTCCCTTCTAAACCTAGGCCGTAGTGATGGAAGGTTGGGAATTTTCCACCTCATCTTGTTAGCACATTATATTTAATATGAGTTAAAGAAAACGCATGCACCCACACGCACGCACACATTGAGGGGAATAATTTCCCTTCTAAATTTAAACCGTTCAAATGGAAGGTTGGAAATTTTCCACCTCGTATCGTTAGCATATTATATTTAATACAAATTAAATAAAACACCCGTACACACGCATCGAGGGGAATAATTCCCTTCTAAATTTAAACCGTTCAAATTGAAGGTTGGGAATTTTCCACCTCGTATTGTTAGTACATTATATTTAATACAAATTAAATAAAACACCCGCACACACGCATCGAGGGGAGTAATTCCCGTCTAAATTTAGACCGTTCAAATTGAAGGTTGGAAATTTTTCACCTCGTATTGTTAGCACATTATATTTAATACAAATTAAATAGAACACCCGCACACACGCATCGAGGGGAATAATTCCCTTCTAAATTTAAACCGTTCAAATTGAAGGTTGGGAATTTTCCACCTTGTATTGTTAGCACATTATATTTAATACAAATTAAATAAAACACCCGCACACACGCATCGAGGGGAGCAATTCCCTTCTAAATTTAAACAGTTCAAATTGAAGGTTGAGAATTTTCCACCTCGTATTGTTAACACATTATATTTAATACAAATTAAATAAAACACCCGCACACACGCATCGAGGGGAGTAATTCCCTTCTAAATTTAAGCCATTCAAATTGAAGGTTGGAAATTTTTCATCTCGTATTGTTAGTACATATATAAATTAAATAAAACACCCGCACACACGCATCGAGGGGAGTAATTCCCTTCTAAATTTATGCCGTTCAAATTGAAGGTTGGGAATTTTCCACCTCGTATTGTTTACTCAAAAAAAAAATAAAAAATAAAAAATAAAAAGAAAATAAAAAGTAATAAATAAATAAATAAATAAATAATAAAGAAAGAAGAAGAAAAAATCTAATTTACAAAAAAAAAAAAAAAAAAAAAATTAGTATAATAACAACTTATTTAAAAATAAGAGTAAGATTTACAACAGATGAAAATTTACCACCTTCTTGGAGATTTTTCTTCTTCAAAATTACAATAAAATGAAAATAATATTATTTTCTTCAAAATTTCTCTCCAGATTTCACCTCTCCCTTACAAAAATTCCTCTAAAAAAATTTCTTCCCCTAAAAATTCTTCTCTCCTCTTGTGTTGTGAGGCTTCTTCTATTTATAGGAAATTTTCAATCGCAAACCTCCGACAAAATGCAGGGAAAAGGTAACGAAAAGGGAGTGGGTGCACCGAAATTTGGTGCACCCAAAAGGAGGAGGTTTGGGCAGAGAGCTAAAGCTCTCTGCCCCCCCTTTGCTGGCCGCACATGCGGCCAGCTGGTCGTACGTGCGACCTTTGTGCACCCCCCACCCCCGTTCGGTCCAGGCCTCTCTCGTTCTCGTCTGTTTCTTGTCCATTTTGTTCCGAATTAACGCGTTTTTATTTCACTTCGAAAAATCTACAAAATCAAAAAAATAAAAATCAATTACTAATATTTAATTTACTTAAGAGATTAATAAAACTTAATTTAGCAGTATTAAACCACATAAATACGGTACAATTAAAATAAAAAAAATAAAAATAAATAAAATAAAGTATAATTTTTTGCGAGGCGGTCAAAATGCCGTGTCTACAATGAAAATAGACAGTGTTACAATGATTAATGGATTAAGTAAAATTTTAAAGGTGAAAAATGATTTTATTATCCTGCTATGCCATAATATGATCCTGGCAAGAGGGCATGTCCTGCGGGATGTTGCTGGTCCTAACAGGAGGGCATGTCCTGTAGGATGATATGTTGTGACCTATCAGGCAAATCCTGCAGGTAATTGATTATATTGTTGATATTATGACCTTTCAGGAGGGTAAGTTTTGCAGGTGATTGATTATGTTGTGGATATGTTGTGACCTGTTAGGTAAGTCTTGCAGGTGATTGATTATGTTGTTGATATATGTTGACCTGTTAGGAGTGCAAATTTTGCAGGTGGTTGCCCCTACCATTGGAGATATTAAATGACCCTAACACTGTTGATCACATTAGATGACGCAGTTGTACAGGTTACGGTACTATCGTAACTCCCGATCATGAGGCTAAATGATCCTATGGCTAGTAGAAAAATATGTGTGCGGTATTTTATTTTATATAAAAATTATTTGGTTGGTAGATTAAATACATTATTTTATTGCGATAGTAGCAGTGGAATTTATTCCCGACTTGATGTGCGGTTATATTATATTATATTTTAAAAAGTGATGTTTGATAAATATACTTGATCCATAAATTCTTTTTATATTATGAAGACCGCATGTGTGTTGTCTTCTATGTAGATTGTTAAATTACATTTTCGTATTAAAATGTGAAAAAAAAGATTTATTAAGAAGGATTATTCTATAAAATTACGCGGATCAAGTAAATTTTAAAATGTGGAAGGTGGTTTTTATTATCCGACTATGTCATAGTTGTCTTCTTGCTAGGAAAACATGTCCTGCGAGATGTGGATTTACTTGTCAGGCAAGTCCTGCATGGTGGATATTTATTGTTACCTGTCAGGCAAGTCCTGCAGGGTGGATATGTTGATCTGTCAGGATTGCAAATCCTGCGGGTGGCTGCCCCTACCATTGGAGATGTTGAATGGCCCTGACACTGATAGCCCCCTTAGATGACACAGTCGTACATGTTATAATACCGTCATAACTCTTGATCGTTAGGTAAACGATCCTATGACTGATAAGAAAATATGTTATTTTATTATATACACGTGAGTTGATAGTCGATTTAAATTCGGTTCTATGTTGAAGATATTTTGTTAGGATTTTGATATTGACAATGAGTCGGTTATATTTTGTTGAGATTTGAATACTGTCCAATGTGGTTACATTTTATTGGAAAGTGGATTTGGATAAAATACTTGATCCATAAAATGATTTGTGTATTATGAAGATAGTACACCGATAAAAATAACTCGGATAGATATTGGTCCACTACTAGTATTAGATAGAGCCAGGACGTGGGGTCATTGGGAGACTATTGGGAGTTAATACAGAAAGGTTAATTAGAATTATTCTTGAGCTTGATTGATATTTTAGAAATTTATTGGGGCTGTATGTAATATTTTATATACATGTTATAGTGACTATTGACCCTTTATGACATATCGGATTTTCGTAGTTGGGACGTATTTATGTATTTCGATACATAGTTATACGTGGTTATATGTTCGAGGCGTATTTATGTGGATTGAAATGTATTTAAATATCTTTAAGATGTATTTATATGGTTGATATGTATTTGAGTGTTTTGAGACGTATTTATTTGGTTGCGACGTATTTACGTATTCCAGATAGTTATGTGATTTGGGATATATTTATGTGGTTGGAATGTATTTATGTGTTTGAGATATATTTATATGATTGAGAAATATTTGGGGGGGACGGGGGTTGAGACCTATTTATTTATTTGAGGCTTATTCGATTTTTATAGTTTGACACTTATTTATGCGATTAAAGCGTATTTATGTGATTTGAAACGTATTGATGTGGTTGAGAAGTGTATATGTATTTCGACATGTAATTTTGTGTTTTGAGACATGTTTATGGGGTTGATACGTATTTACATGTATCGAGATATATTAATTGAAGCGTAATTATGTGGTATGAAATATAATTGTGTGTTCGAAACATATTTATGTGTTTTAACGTATTGGGAAAAAAATTATTACTTGAAATTTGAATTGTTTGACTTTATGAAAAAGTTTACGGGATTATTGAAAGTTTAATGTGAATATTGGAGATAGTCATTTTTAATCTCACGGAACAGTCCATTAGGAATTTGGGCTATCTATTAGCTATACTATTTGGTTGCGAATATGTTAGCTTGGAATGTTTGATGAAATTGGTAAATGTTAGTTATGAGATATGACAGAAAAGTCATGCCAAGTGGGAAATTATTGAAGTCGTGGACTTGTTGGAATTGAGATAGACCTCAATCCAAGTGAGACTACCGTGATATTTTAAAATATATTTGATGGTCGTGCATATTTATTATTATTTTTATTAGAGTGCGCAGCGAAAGCAGTTAGGAACATAAGATTCTTGGCAATTAGTTACCTATGTTAGTTGTTACCGACCAAAGTGCACCTTCTCCGTAGGTTGTTGGATATAATATGGGCCACTGCGAATGCGAAATTTTGACGGTTGTGATTTATGGGTGACTTTCGGTTATGGAGCACTATATAGAGAATCATTGTTCCAGAATTGAGTGTGACTAACATGATCATGTGGTGCATTCTGAATTATTATTATTTTGAATGAAATTTCGAGGACGAAATTTATTTAAGGAGAGTAGATTATAATATCTTGAAAATTTATATTTTTGAACAAAACATTATTCTAATATTTTTGGAAGATGATTTTGTGAATTTACGGTACAAATATATACTTGATAATTTTTTTTTAAAATTAAATGTTAAATTTATATTTTTTAAAAAAATAAAAATAAAAATATTATTTTATGTAAATTTAATATTTTTGGGAATGTTTTGTAAACTTATGGTATAAATAATATTTGAGAAATGTTTTGGAGTTAAATATTTATTTTAAATTGATTTTAAAAGTTTTGAGACAAATGTGTTATTTAAAATATAGTTTTAAGTGTTTTGAAGTATAGTTAATATTTTTTTAATTTAAGAGGGGATATTGTGTAATAAATAATAAACAAAAAAAATTAAAAAAAATGATAATAGAATATATGTGGTTGGGATTTTTCTTTCTTGAAGAAGGAAAGAAATCCAACCATATATGTATGTATATATGTTGAATTGGACACGTGTGTGCCTCAGAGGAAAACAAGGAAAGGCTATCATTTCACTTATATATATATATGTGTGTGTGTTATGAGAATGGGGTGATGTGAGTGTCACGAGGGAAAGGAGACAAAGTGGGAAGAAGGTCCTCATTCACATGGACAAGAAGACAAAAAAAAAAGAAGATAAATGAGATACATAAATGAGGGAATTAAAAGAAGAATCAAGAAAGGCCTTGAATAATTATTATATTATTATATTACATATTATGATATTTATACATATGGCTAGAGAGAGTGGGAAAGTGAGGAGTGTGTTTAGTGTGGAGACAGTTCACAAATAAAGGAGATAGCTAAGAGAAAAGAAGCAGACGAGGAAGATTAGAAAAGTAGGGACTTGATTCGCCAGATAGGAATTACAAATGAATTCAAATATATATATATATATATTCAGGATTTTTGAGTACTCCGGTCTAAATTTCGGTTTCGGATTTCAGGTAGAATTTCTAACTCTTCTAATATTTGTATTTAATCTGTCTATTGGGTGATTTTCGTTATTATTGACGGTGAATTTATCATTGTTAGTTCGTATGAAATAATTATGATTATGTGAAAATTATGTGAAAATCATGTCAATGTGTTTTGCTTGTTGTATTAATTAAATCCACGTATTAGAGGAGTTGGAGTTCTATTGAACATCGGCTCACAACTCCACAGTTTTGATTGCAGCGCCAGTGAGAGTGAGACGGCGCTGAGAATTTTATTTGAAATTCTAATCAAATTTGTAAAAATTGTATTTATTATTCACTGTTGTAAATTCGATTCAATAAATTTAATAATTCTAATTATCATTGTTGTGTGAAAAATTTATCAGGTTTTCATTAATTAAAATATTATTTATTTAGTAAAATTATCGTCGTTGGTAAATAAAACTATTGCTGCCGGTTGTAAAATTTTTCGGAGTAATTCATAATAAATTAGTGGGTATTCGGTTGTATTTAAATTTAAATTATTATATTTATTAATTACCCTTGAAAAATCGACAACTAAGATTATCTTTGTCGCATTTTAAAATTTATCGAATTTTATAAAATGAAAATTTGATCAATCGGTTTTAATACTAATTTCTACAAGGGGAGAAACCATGTGGCGGCCCTGGGAAACCAAGCCATTACAGGTGGTATCAAAGCGAAATTAAATATAAAACCAATTTATTTATAAACAGTAAGAAAAAAAAATCGAGATAAATTCCTCTATAGGAGAACCCGAGTGACGGCCCTGGGAAACCAGGTTGTTACAACTTCTCCCTTTTTAGTTCTTCCACCGTTCTCTTCAATTCCTTTATTTTTAGAACCTAGATCGAAGAAGGTCCATTTTTTTCTCTGTTTTTGATTTCAATGGCCGGGGTTAGTTAATTGGTATTCTGATCGTTGGGTAGAGCAACGACTCTCTTTGGGTAAATAAAGATCTGCGGTGTAGAGAGAGCTGGGCCATCGGGTAAAATCTGATAGACATGCCCCTAGTTGGAATATATCGGCGCTCCATAGGCAAAAGGATGAGGGTCCATAGTAAACTGGTATTGTGAATTTTGGGCCGACATGGTTCGAATTTGGCACTGAGTTCTCCATCCCGACACTTGGAGGGTTTCCATTTAGTGATTCAGTCACAAGAGTTCCACTGGATGAGGGGACAGACACCTTCTATGGTCGACTAAGTTCGTTGATCATTTTCCTTAACAAGTCAATGGTTTCTTGCATTTGCGCCATCTGGGCCGTACGGGGAGATTCATGATTGGCTTTTGATGTTATCTTGGAATAAGTCTGGGCCTGACTGTCAATAAAGACCGGACTTCGGATGGGGGAAATCGAATTTTCTTTTTTTGGGATCAATTTTCTTATCTCGTCTTATTCTTATAACAAACTCATTTATTAGTCCATGTGGATCTTATGTAGTCTTAAAATTCATTCGAGTTCGAAGTTCTCAATTTCGATAATGACCGATCAAAACAAATAATTAGGGTTGTGCAAAAAGCCCGATAGGCCCGACCCAACCGAAAAGCCCGACGTACCCTTTACTACGAGCGTTTGTTAACACGCTCGCGTATTGACTACTCGCAAGTGCACGAGGTCAAGTTTTAGTATAGATGAATTGTGAGATCGGATATCGTTCCACTGGGGATAGTGTAAATTAGTTAAATACAGTGATTTTCATAGTCTCATATTATCTCGACTTTTCAAGAATTGATTGTATTTTAATTACAACTAAGATAAATTACAACTATTGGGTTAGTTCTAACTATATTGATTACCTAGGTATTGATTTCTTTCATATAATACATATTTGACTTCGTTTAGTTAGCGATAACGTTGTTTATCCTATCCGACAATCTTTGTATCTATAACTCGTTCACTCCCTCTTCCGAGTGTAAAGAGAATGAATATATGACTTTGCGTTGACTCCGAAGTCCCCCTCGAACATCTTTTTGAACACATAGTTACATGAGTCGTGAACCAACATCATGGATTGCACAACTTCTAGCGCCTTCCTGGGTTGTTAAAACGTCGCGTTGTGCTTACCCTAGTCCGAATCCAGGGTTACCTCTCCCGAGTGTCAAAACCCGTATTCTCAGTTTATCGTAACAAGCATAATATCAAGAATAATGGTAAAAATAATCGAATTTAGACAAACAACCATTAAAGTAACGTATATTCAATCAAACTAGCATTTACATGACTTACAACAACACCTAGATAATATTTATCTAAACTACATGTTCTTATCCATATAAACATACAAAACAAGAGGAATTCAACATCATTAGATAATGAAAAATAATTACAAAGATAAAAACAAAGGAAGAATGCAAATCTGAGAGTGGAATGGTCCACAGTTGCCAAGAATCAGTCCGCAAATGATTTGTCTTCTCAAATGATGAACCTCCTCTTCTTGCTTTCTCAAGAATGGCTAAAGAACCCTAAGCTAAGGTTAGGAACGTTCAACAACCTTTTTCACAAGTGGGGAAGAAGTATTTATAGGCTCAAGGTTTCAAAAATATCTAAAAAGATCTTTATGTCTGTGCAGAACTGACCGCCTAGGCGGTGAGTAAGTCGATTAAGCCTTCGCCGCGGCGGTAAAGGAGACGGTGATTTCAGGAACTCTCTGATCTTTTACCACCGCGGTGGTGGAATTCTGTTACGGCGGTAGAACAGTCTTCAAATTCTCTGTCGTTTTACTGCCTAGGCAGTAGGACTTGCTCATTTTTTTTTAGCTCTTCCAGCATTCTCACCACCTAGGTGGTGGGTTTGCTGTTTTTGAAACCTCGTTCTTTCATCTTTTCTTCACCATTTTCCCACCGTTTCTCTCCACTTGTTTACGTCCCTACACCTGATTTACATAAAAACAACTAAAATGCAATTTAAACATTAATAAAATACTCGAAAATTGTCAAATTCGATTTAGAAGTAGATAAGTATTTTACACCTATCAGGCCCGGACCGAAATGTTTGGGTATGCTAAGTCTTAATAGTCGAATCGGGAAAACCCCGATCTGACCACATCTCTTAAGGATCAGTTAACGGGTTTGGCTCCCCCACCTGCAAAAGCACCCGACCCAACCAAACACCTAGTCTAAATAGTTCAATCTAGGGTTTTCATCAGTTGGTTCAATTCCTCACGATGAAGTGCCGCTACTCTTCCCATCATTTCTTCCAGATGAAGTGTCGAAGTAATTCAATACCTTAAAATTCTTCTCGTTCATTTATTCTCCATACCTCAAAAACTTGAAATCTCTTCGTTTCTTCCGCTCAAGATCAAACGCTTCATTTTCCTTCTTCATTATTTTTGTTTTTGATTCATTTATTGAATACGGCCATCATAGTGAAAGAAGACATTGTGTTTCAAGGCACAAAATCATATCCTCTTTTTCTTATTGTTCTCGTGGCTGTGATGGTGAGAGATCAATGGTGAGGGATCGATGGTGACTCAGAATCAAATCCTCGCATCAATGACTAACTTTGAGGGATCAAAGGTGACTCATTGAGTTTCAACAATCTTCACTCCTCATTTCTTGATGCTTATTTAGCGTTTTCATTTCTGTATGTTTTCATTTATGTTTGCGCATTGTACAATTATCCCTCCCTTACAGTTGATTAGCGTTTGATTTATGTTTTTGTTCTTCAATTGATTAGCATTTTTTTTTTTCTATTTTTGTTTTCTGAGCAGCTCTGACCGAATCTGACTGGAACCCGATGTAACCCGCTAACGTCAGTTTTCCCTTTCAGTTTGGTCGACAATGAATCTCGAAATTCCAGACCCAACAGTTGCGAGTTGGGTGTCGGATTTGTCCAAAAAAAAAACCCACCCGACCTGTGCACACCCCTATAAATAATGATCTATGAAAATTTTTTCGTTACTTAATCGATATTGAAAACTTTGAACTCGTTTTATTTTTAGACTTCCTAAGATATCATCAATTCATCAAGTATAAAATCCCCTTCCACGTCTTGTATTCATAGAATCCTGTAGGGATAATATGGATACAAGACAACCGTACTTGTGTTGGAGGGTTTACAACAACATGAGAGCTTGAGAAAAAAGAAAGAAAAGAAGAAAAGAAACAAACATCATAACTTATTTACAAAAATAGAAGGAAAAGATAACAAAATAAAATATAACATTCAGACATGGAATAGTTAAACTTTTTTTGACATATTAGGCTCGACCTTCTAACGGTCCCTAGTGGAGTCGCTAGTTAACGCGCATCGATTTTTCGAAAAAGAAGAAGAAGAAAGAATATTAAATAATAAATATCTTAAAAGATAAGGGGTTTTTAAAAACGTCGATTTTTTCAAAAAAATACTTAGGCCATTTTAAAACAAGGAGTCGCAATCTAGTATTGAGTTTAAATGGTGTGTTAGGTTACCAAATTTTTAGAAAAAATAATTAAAAGGCTTAAGTAAAAATTAACTCCAAAGAATACAGTTAAACCCAATATTCGTTTAAAATCTCGGTGGTCGGTTATACTCATGGAAGGTGTTAGGCATCCCAAGACGGCTGTCCGAAGACGATACCTAATATCCAATTGAGGCCAATTAATTTAGTCCGAATGTTTAATTCTATTTTGAAATTATTTCCTTCTTATGATTGTTTTTGGTATTTTCACAAATAAGGTGAGACAAATTTCTGTATTTTTGAAAATGTTCCCCCGGTATAACTTCTTACCGAATATTAAAGATTCGATAAGGATGGTCCCCAGGAGGGTTATGTATGTTTCCGAGAGATTTTTTTTAATTTAAATAGGCAAACTAAAATAGGTGAATAAGAGTAAAAATATAAATGCAAAACTAACATCTATATAAATTTCATTTTTTTAAGCAAAAGCGACTTAAATAAACTAAAGTGTTTAATTTAAATATGTCAATATAAAACTGATATGAATACGAGAATTGAATAGGGAACACTACGTGAATTAATGTGATTATGCGTGTCAATGATTTAATTATTTAATACAAAAACATAAGTGGTGCACGTGTCGTGACTAGATGTGAAAAAAGTAGTATTGATTTATGAAATTAAAAAAAAATATATAAAAAGTGTAAGTCGTGAAAGTGTCCTAAACATGCCGTCTAAATAATAAGAGAAATAAATATGCTAAATGGGAGAAAAATGTCAATTTTAAGTTTGTCCAATTAATTTAAAAAAAATCCGATTTGAAATTCTCTCAAATTCTATGGATATGATAATCGAGGGAAGTTCGTACAAAAATTTTTGTTGGAATTAATCTTTCCGAAACTTAAGCAGAATCTCACGAAAAATTTTACCGAGGGAAGAGATTTACTAAAATCAAACGTTTCTAAATTCCACTCGAGTTGGGGAATGAAAACGAAGCCACGAAAAGCTCTCCCATGATTTATCGAATTGTCGAATTCACCTTAAGGTTTATAAGGATTAATTCCTACAAATAAAGATTTTATTATTTTCGGATTTAACATCATTCACCTAATGCTTGGGGGTTAAGTTTAAATAAGAGAAACCTATCCTGGCGTTTTCATCAGATCATCGAACGACTTACTCTTTTAGTTTTTTTTTTCTTTATGAATCATAAAAAATTAAAAAATTGCAGAAATAAATAAAATAATAATAAAAAAAGTGAGATACATTATCATCTAAACGCTCAAAGGTTCGGATTAAGAATCAGGAAACCTTATCTCGGCATTTTCATCGAGTCATTGGATGATAAAAAGCTTATAGTAATTTAAACTATGGAAATATTTAAATGAAATGAAAAAGAAAAGAAAAACATACATGTTCTAAGTCAAGAATCTCAATACTCAACTTTTTTCTCTTTTACAGACGGCTTCCTGAAAGGGGTTTGAGAATCACTCTTCTTAGGGGTGGCTCATTTCAATTTTTGAATGAATAAACTAGGAAGAGAAAGACCCTATTTATAGGAAAGAATGGGGCGTAAAAAACACGAGGAAATCCTAAAAAATTAGGTTTGACTGCCAAAACCCAGTCCAAATTGGATTGGGAAAGGGTGAATTCGTAAAAATAGAGAAAAAGGAATATTCTAGACACAGGGTGCGTGTAAAACACGCGCCTCTTTCACTGCCTTACCAGACACCGACATGTGGCATCGAGGAGACCACTCATTTATGTTTCTTCTTGATTTGAGGCTGACCAAGCGAACAAAAGGGGGCCAATTCATGGTTTTCTCTTGATTTCTCTCTCTTCCTTTCTCTCACTAGGCGGGCGCCCCACCCTTTTTTTTCTCTCTCTTTCTCTCACATGCGCGCACACACACGGCTGAACAGTGGGCCCTCTCTCACTCTTTGACTTTTCTCTCTCTCACGGCCTCTCTCTTTATTTTCTCTTCTCCCTCCCTCCCTCTCTCTTTTTCTCCTCTTTCATTGTAACCCCCCCTCTTTTTTTTTTTCAATTTCAACCCCCTTCTCTTTATTTTTTTTTGAAATAAAATAAAGCAAAGTTAACTATAAAATAAAATATAAAAATATTGCAAGACGGTCAAAATGCCATGCCTGTACAAACTCTTACACTCTTACAAGATAAGGTACGTTTATATCATGCTACTCTCTAACAAGGCAATATACGTTTATACCTTGCTACTCTATCTTACAAAGTAAGGTACGTTTATACTTTGCAAGAATCTCTCAGAAGGCAAGCTACATCTTTATCTTGCTACAATTCTCTTACTTAAATCAATACCTTGATTTATGTTACAATTCACACTCTCATAGGTTGAATTATCTTTTTGCTAATTTTAACAAGTCTAACCATTGGAGTTTCGATCAATCACTTATAATTCAATATACCCTATATTTTTAGTAGGTGCTTTCATCATATATTTCAATACAGCCTGTATTAAATTTCTAGATTTGGTTTCTACATGTTCTTTTAGAAATTTTGTTCTCATCACATGTCAATGCAGAGATAATGAGATATTATTGTTTCTTGACTAAAAATAATAAATATATATTGGATTAAAAAAAAAAGGAGAGAATCTAACCACATCTATAACTAAATCAACCATTTATTATTTTAAAACAAACAAGATAGGCTGTGAACTTCTTAGAAATTTAACACACTTAAATTAATCATATAATATTCACTCTTTTATGCGTGATAAAATATGTGACAAGTCAAGGGAACAAAAGAAAACTAGTTACCATGGGGGAATCTTTATGGCACAAAAACCACTCACAATCAAACAAAGCATAACAACACAAACAAAAGATTAAGCTTTTGAATTTGTGTTCCCACCTTCTTGATCCACCATTGAAAGTAATATGTTGTTATTTGCTTTATTCAATATGACTTGATACAGAAAAATATGATTTGAGGGGAACTGACCTCTTTTTCTTTCATTTGGGGGGGGGGGGGGGGGGGGTAAGATACTATTGTAAATTGTAATTTAAAAAGGGTAATTTTTTTTGTCCTCAAAAAATAATGTTTTTAGAGTTCAGGTCTCCACTAATCTCTATTAATTTTTCAGCCCACAAAGAATCTTTATGAAAAGGTCCATACATTTTGATCCCTCTATTTACTCATATTTACAATTAAGTCATTTTATCCTATACAACAAGACAAAAGCATGCAACAGAACGTTAACGTTAACGTAAATGTTTAAGCAATATACCTTACTTATATTACAAAATTACAATTTAAATTTCACATTAACGTTAATGCATTTTTATGTTTTTTTGTGTATGTGTTCACGTTAACACATCTTCTCCAACTATTTGTGTGTGTTAGTATTAATGTATATTTATTTTTTGGGATTATATGAGTTAACGTCAATATGATCGTACCATATCCGTTGTTTTATGTATTTGGGTTTAGTGGGCGTTCGCAAGCCAACCACTGCTGGCCAATCTTCTTTGTCACAGATTTGAATTTCCAGATCTAAATGGAGAAAGAGAGAGAATGACGGCGACGAGTTCAACTCTGACGAAGGGTGATCGGATTTGACGAACAACGGATGGACGACGCTAGTGGTAGAGTGCACCGTTTCAGCCGAGAGAGAAGAGAGTCGGTGGTGGTGGTGTGCTCCGATTCGGCCGAGAGAGAGAAGACAGAGAGAGAGAGAGGCTAGGGTTTGGAACGAAAAAATTGAGATCGGCTGAAATGGAGAGAGAGAGAGAGGAGTGAACAACAGAGAGAGAAAGAGAGAGTGAATGACTTGTATTGTATTAGGGTTTTTCAATTGTTTTATATATTAAAGGGTAAAATAGTATTTTTATTAAGTTAGTCAATGGTCAAAGGACTGAATTAACATTGTTCTGAATAAGGACTAAATTACCAGACAAATGTTTAACAAGATTTTTTTTAAAAAAGCAACTCTTAAATTAGGAATATTTAATAAAAATCTCATTTAAAAATTCAAAATTAATAGGCATAAAATCTATAAATTGCGGTATAATATCTTTGAACAATAAACCAAACACTGTACTGTTATTTATTATTTGGAAATGTCATACGTACACACGCATATAAACTAAAATGAAAAAAATCTTTAAAAATTAATTGAACTTGACTAATATTGGTGATGACCAAGACATCACAATAACATTATTTGTAATTAACAATTGCAACCTTACATTTGTATAACATGACATTGTGAAAAAACAAACCAACAAATAAACATGAAAATTAGCATAGTAAAAACTCCTTATTAAACAAGAAAATTGTTGAATCCCAAGTCACTTTTGTTATCTAATCTTGAGTATAAGTCTAGGGGTAATTTTCATCTTTCAAGACGTTTTTTGAGAGTAAATTAGACCTAATAAATTTTCACATGATATCAGAGTCAGATTTTTCGTCTGATGTTGAGCATGTTGAATCTCACATCAATGTTAGGCCTCCAATATCCGTTTTCAGTGGTTTGTCAAAGTCCACAATATTCATGAGGAACTGCGTTGAATCCTACATTGATACTGGCCACCCCGATATCCATTCACAATGATTTGTCAAAGTTCACCCTGTACGTGAGGAGACGTGTTAAATCCCACGTTTGTGTTATCTAATCCTGAGGCATATATAATTCTAAGAATAATTCTACTCTTTCGGGTGTTTTTTAAAAGTGAGTTTAGGATGATTATCTTTCTACATAAATAATTAAAATTAATGGTCACTATTCAAAGAACGCGATTCTCATTGATGAATTTTGATATCACGATCACTACTCAGGGCATATTTAATAACCACTTAAAAATTAAGTACTGAAAATTTAAGTACTTAATTTTAAGTGCTGAAAATATCAGAAGGTTGTTTGATAAAATTGTGCTAAAAATTTAAGTGCTGATTTTTTATTTTTTTTTGATAAGTACAAAATTTGTATGCTAAAAATTGTTTAATTTACATAAGTACCTTTGAATAAAGATAATATGAAGAAAAAAAAATTAAGACCAAAATAATAAAATTAGGGTGCTATTTAAAAAAAATATATATTAAAATTAAAAGTAAAAATTAACTCATAAATTTATAATATTATGTATTTTTTATGCAGTTTGATTGCTTAAATTAAATTATAATAATAATTTAAATATAAAATAAAATTAAAACCCTAAAATAATCCAAAATTAATCCAATTCTCATTAAATCTAATCTTAATTAAACTCTCATAGGGGATCAAGGGTAAAATGGTCAAAATATATTTTTTTAAGTAAAAAATAATGGAATACATTAAACAAAATGAAATAAGTGAAGGAGCCTTAACTTAATTTTTTACTCACATTTTGACTTAATTTTTAAGTTAATTTAATTAATTAAGTAATATTAATTGTATTTACCAAATAAATTTAATTAATTAATTTATCAGACATCTGGGTTGGTATTCTTGCAAATCATTTTCTGTTACCCCTTGCATCACGTCACTATAGCACCTTCACCTAAATAAAAGAGGAGTAAGAGTTGGTGCACATTTGGCAACTCCCCAGCTTCAACGATGACAACAACATTCCAAATTTGAAGGCATAAATCAAGTTTTACAAGTCAACACCAGCACAACATTGAAATGGTCCATGCTTTATGATGTCACCATGCAAATCTCATGCTTACTTATGTACCAAGTATTTTATTTCAATAAACCTCATTGACTTGGAAAATTTCTTCTTGAGTGTCACCCAAGTTGTTATGCTATTAATTAATTGAAGTAAAGTAATGTTTATTTTATTTCTTAGTCTCGAAACTTCTTTTGAAATCGACAAGTCGTATAAAATAATTCTATCATAAATCAAATTGCATTATTTTATAAAAAATATTATTTTATTATTACTGAAAGCACAAATGGTGGATTTTGATTCAATAATTAATAATTAATTTGCGTATAGAATGACAATACTAGCTTTGTTGGATTTTGATTCAATAATTCAATCCCAATTTTGGGGTCCATATTTTTGTTTGGTGTTAGTGTCATTAATCTACTTTCTGGTTTCATTGATTTTATGAATCGAGTTCATCCAAATGTATCAACATCTACTAATTAAGAACTTTGAACTCTAACGGCATGTTTAGTTGGATGGAATCGAGGGCAGAATGGAATCGCATTCCGTCCTCGATTCCTATTCCGTTGTTTGGTTCTCCAATGAAATCACTTTTATAATTCCATTGGAATGAAATTGGATGGAATGGGATTCCATTTGAAATGGAGTGGAATGAGATTCCAACTCAATGGAATCAATATCTTAAATTACATGATAACCCTTGTAATTAAGATCTTGAAAATTAAGAACAAAAATAGAAATTAGAAAACATAAATTGAAATTAGATAACAAAAAGTTGGGAATAGAAATAGAAAATTGAGAACAGAAACTGAAAATTGAGAATAGAAACAGAAAATTGAGAACATAAACCGAAAATTGAGAACAAAAATTGGAAATTGAGAACATAAACTAAAAATTGAGAACAAAAACTTAAAATTAGAGAACAAAAAATTGAGAACAGAAACAAAAAATTGAGAACATAAACTAAAAATTGAAAACATAAACTGAAAATTGAGAACAAAACTATAAAATTAGATAATGAAAAATTGAGAACGAAAACTGAAAATTGAGAACAAAAACATAAAATTAGAGAATAGAAATAGAAAATTGAGAACAAAAATATAAAATTAGATAATATAAAATTGAGAACGGAAACCGAAAATTGAGAATAAAAACAGAAAATTGAGAACAAATACAAAAAATTGAGAACATAAACTGAAATTTGAAAACAAAAAATAGAAAATTAGAGAACGAAAAATTGAAAAATGAAACTGAAAATTGAGAACAAAAACAGGAATTAAAGAATAGAAACTGAAAATTGAGAACAAAAATAGAAATTAGAGAACAAAAACTTAAAGTTGAGTTGAATAGTGAAATATAATAAAATGAGGAAAGGAATAGAATAGTAAAATATAATAAAATTTTATTATAACCAACCAAGAAGAGAATGAAATAGTAATTTTATAAGGGCAAAATAGAAATTTTACTATATTTCACTATTTCATTCTTTCTTTCATTCTATACCAACCAAACAAGATAATGAAATAGTGATTCCATTCACAATTCCATTCCATTCCTTCTCTCATTCAATTACTTCTTCCATTCCATTTTACCCTCATTCCATTTCGTCCAACCAAACATGCCGTAAGAATTGTCAAAATTTTATAAAAGTACCTAATTAGTATCTCTTGAAAATTTAAAATTGGCTTCAACTAAATGATTTCAATGTAGGTTCTGAAAATTATAAACTGTTGGTGCATGAAACTGATATAAACCTTGAGTATGGTCCAGTCGGATGACAGGTGGGTCCTCTTGCTGAGGTAGAGTCGTCGATTGAACAGTCCTCGAGCGAGCTGTGCTGGGTCCTGGGAGGGCTGACCTATTGTGTCCAGAGTCCTGCTCCTCAGGGAGTGTACCTGCAGAAGGCTCAGACCGGGGTTTATCCCGGTGAAGCCCCTCCGGCATGGTAATCAGTGCTCAGAGAGAAAAGATACAGAATATAGTAAGGAAACAAATGAACTTGCACGTAATGTAAGTCATTAAAGCATACCTCGGGCTTACATAGCCCCCGATATATATAGGCGTTGGAGATGATTAGTCGGGCCTAAACACGATTAATTAGTCGAAACCCTGTGTTTAGCCGATAATCTGGGGCGTTTAGGAGATAATCGCTGGGCTTGGGCTTTTGGGCCCATTTGGCGAAGCTTGCGGGCTTTTGACAAGCCTGTGGCGATGAGCTGGTGAAGGAGCGCAGAGATCCGTGGAATCCTGGAGAAGAAACAAGGTGAAAATGGGAGTCGGTCGAGGTGAGCGACTGAGTCCTTGAAACTAATCGTTGAGGGCACGGTGTAGAGCTCAGAGCGGCACGTCCTTGCGGGGCTCCTCGTCCTCCCTGGGTGTAAATGAGATTCCAGGGAGGAACCATAGTCGGTGTATGCTCCAACGTGGCGTTGTGGATTCCGGAATACGTCCCTGTCATTGCGAGGGTTGACACGTGGCTGGGTCTCAAGTGCTGACTCAGAGGTGCCCAAAAATACCCTCATCAGTAGCCCCTCTAGCCCTGCGCGACGAGGGAAGCGAGACGGTCAGGGATATCAATTCCTGGCTGAAACGGGCGTCCTAGAGACTTTGGATTGCGAGAAACACCTCTGATCGACACTTTTTCAAGAGTTAGTTTTTTCTTGAGGAGCTTATTCGAAATAGGCCTCCACATGGTCGGGGTCCAGGGTCAGGTAGCACGATAGGGCGGTCCCTAATTTCTTCGATTTTTAGGACAACAATTTTTCAAGAGTTGAAATTTTTTAGATGAGCTAATTTGAAATACGCTCACCTACGGCCGAGGTCCGGGGTCAGGTAGCATGGCAGAGCGACCCCGAATTTTTTCGATTTCATAGCGATAATTTTTCAGGAGTTTAACTTCTTTAGAGGAGCTAATTTGAAATATGCTCCCACATCATCGGGGTTCGGGGTCAGGTAGCACGGTAGGGCGACCCCGAATTTTTTAGATTTCACGGTGACAATTTTCCAGGAGTTTAACTTTTTTAGAGGAGCTAATTAGAAATACGCTCCCATACCGCCGGGGTCCGGGGTCAGGTAGCACGGCAGGGCAGCCCCGAATTTTTTCGATTTTCAGGGCGACACACATTCACCATGAACAGGCCCTGAGCACGGACTGATCTTCACTGTGGAAAAAATTAATGCAAGCCCCAAGAGAGTGCGTGCTGCGAACGGGTAGGAAGGCGAGGGGTTGTGCCCCTCACTTAAAATTTAAGGGGGCAAAACTGCCCCCTAAATTAAAATGAAAGAAAATGAGGGGGGAGGGGGCAGGGGGCAGCCCCCTTCCCCCCTCATGCTGGCCTTGCAGCCAATATATGCTGGCCGCAAGGGCCAGCATGGTGCTGGTCCCTTGGGGCCAGTGCCACACGCTGGCCCTAAGGGACCAGCGCCTCACTTGGGGCCACCATGGCCCCAAGTGGGGCTGATAGGGGGGAGGGGGCAGCGCCCCTCCCCCTTAATTTTATTTATTTATTTATTTTTTATTATTATTATTTTTTCATATATATATATATATATATATATATATATATATATATATATATTTCATTTTTTTTTTTTTTTTAACTCATAGATTCTTTTGAGGGGAGAATTTGGGATAGACTCTCATCTGCGCCCAGCCGGCCTGAGGCAGCACGGTAGGACAGGGGGAGCTGGATTAGACGACGCCGGGCTGAGGAGATGTGGTGAAATTTCTGGACGACACTCTTGGATGACGTTCTTGGAGAAGGTCGTTATTGGACCTTGTCGGCTAGGAGTGACACGGCAGGGCGGTGTCCGTCGCACCTGGTAGTTCCGGTTACGAAGCACTGAGGCTGAACCTCAAGATAGTGCCACGCACAAGGACGCCGAGGCGGACAGTGCTGACGAGGGCCCCCCGAGGAGGGTGAGACTAAATCCACTTCCCTTCGCACGAACGCCCCTCACAACGAGGGTAGAGAAGACTAAGCTCGGACCATTGCCTTTTCAGGACTTAGGATTTTGTAGACTCTTTTTTGCTTAATGTTTTCACCAAGTCATTCTTTGCCTAGCATAGTTTTTAGAGTCGCAAAATTTTGAAAAGTTTACAAAAACTTCAAGAACTTCTCGTCTCTGTCCAGGACCATAGTCCACTAGCCCCCCAGTTCGGGACACGAGCTAATTGCAAGGAAATCGTGTCGTGAACTCAAGAGTAGGATTTCCCAGGGTAGCTGATCCTCTCGGTCCACAGGAGCGCAACACGGTGGTTGGACCCTTGTAGCCGGTCATCGGGGAGTTCTCCGTAGTCAGGCTCATTTAAGAACCCTTTCAGGTTATCTCCATTTAGTCCATGCAGGAGCACCTTCCCTTTAGAACGCCGGACTCATAGTCGACTGGTAGGGAGAGGTAGTTGGCTGTAGGCCCTCAGACCCAATCAATGCCCCGCCCTTGGTGGATGACCTAAGTCTGTCCCCGGGTACGGACTATTGACTTCCGGAGAGGGTCTGGTTGTCACCCTCGACGCTGAGTGCCGAGATGAGACTTGTGGAGAGTTACTCGTGACGTCGAGAGTCGGGATGTTGATTTGGAGAATTATCTGCGACTCAGGAGGTCGGAGTACCACTGAGGAGAATCATTCGCGACACCGAGAGTTGGGACACAACTCAGGGGGTCAGAATGCAGTCGTGGAGAATCACTCGCGACGCCGGAGCCAAGATGTGACTCAGGGGTTCGGAATGTAACCGTGGAGAATTACTCGCAACGCCGAGAGCCGGGATGCAGATCTGGAGAATCATCCACGACTCAGGGGGTCGGAGCGCCATTGCTGGAGACAGGCTGGAAGCCGCTCGTCTCCATCTCTAGTAGGATGGAAGGCTACTCGTCTCCGCCTTTGAGTTGCATGCTCACAGTTGGCCACTGCTCGAACGCCGTGGTGGTGAGAGGGTGGCGGGTAGGCGCCTGGCCTTGCCCACGATGGGCCCTCAGGTCGGATCTTACTGCGTGGCTGGAAATCTGAGCCCAAGGGTAGCCCTGGTCAGTCCCTGGCACCATGTCTTCGTGGAGAATAGGGTCTTGACGTGGTCGGGGGGGCTCTCCAGTCAAGTAGCCCCAGTATGGCAAGGTGGAGGGCGACCCTCGGGCACAAGCCCATTTGAAGATTCCACACGAGTATCGTGATCTTGGGGTCACTCCTCGGGCCCTGTAGTCTAGAGAGACGGTTTTCCCTGGACGGGGGTTAGTAGTAGGCACGCGAGGAGGAGTTGTACATTCGACTTGAACTCTTGCATTTGGCATTCAAGGAGATCAACCCGAGATGCCTCCATAGCTCTTGAGGTCTGTCCCACAGCCCCAGGTGCCAGAGTTGACGGTCTTGTCTGACCATGGGGGGGCAGTTATCCTCGTTGATTGGAGCTGGGGGGTATGCGCTTGGATTGTTCGACATGTCTTCTCGTTCTTCTATTTTGTGTCTATCTAACTGGACCTTATGATAACTCAAGCTCAGCTGAGCAGAGAGAAATGATCAGGGGAAGGCTTTTTGCTCGGTTCCCACAGACGGCGCCAAACTGTTGGTGCATAAAATTGGTACATACCTCGAGTATGGTCCAGTCGGATGACAGGTGGGTCCTTTTGCTGAGGTGGAGTCGTCGATTGAACAGTCCTCGAGCAAGTTGTGCTGGGTCCTGGGAGGACTGACCTGCTGTGTCCAGAGTCCTGCTCCTTAGGGAGTGTACCTACAGAAGGCTCAGACCGGGGTTTATCCCGGTGAAGCCCCTCCGGCATGGTAATCAGTGCTCAGAGAGAAAAGGTACAGAATATAGTAAGGAAACAAATGAACTCGCACGTAATGTAAGTCATTAAAGCGTACCTTGGACTTACATAGCCCCCGATATATATAGGCGTTGGAGATGATTAGTCGGGCTTAAACACGATTAATTAGTCGAAACCCTGTGTTTAGCCGATAATCTGGGGCATTTAGGAGATAATCGTTGGGCTTGGGCTTTTGGGCCCATTTGGCGAAACCTGCGGGCTTTTGACAAGCCTGTGGCGATGAGCTGGTGAAGAAGCGCAGAGATCCGTGGAATCCTAGAGAAGAAACAAGGTGAAAATGGGAGTCGGTCGAGGTGAGTGACTGAGTCCCTGAAACTAATCGTTGAGGGCACGGCGTAGAGCTCAGAGCGGCACGTCCTTGCGGGGCTCCTCGTCCTCCCTGGGTGTAAATGAGATTCCAGGGAAGAACCATAGTCGGTGTATGCTTCAACGTGGCGTTGTGAATTCCGGAATACGTCCCTGTTATTGCGAAGGTTGACACGTGGCTGGATCTCAAGTGCTGACTCAGAGGTGCCCAAAAATACCCTCATCATAAACCAATTATTTGGATACCTTTGCCTTGATGATGACAAAATTCCATTAGGTCGCATTTGGGTAAGGAATTTGACAAATTCAAAAAATTTATAAATGATGAAATTTAAAAATTCTAGATTTTGAAATCTCATAATTTACAAATTTCTTATTTGAATAACTATTTTAACCAAACAATTTAATCGTATAATTTTATAATTTTCTTATTTGGATAGGTAAAATATTTATAAACAAAATTTAGAAATCCATTGAATTTTTAAGCTTATATAAATATGAACAACATGCTAATATAATTCAAAATAATAAATTCAACGCGAGAGATTAAATAAATGAACACTCTTGTAGCCATAATAAATAAATAAAAAAATAAAAAGAAAAAGAATTTACATCAAGAATATGTTAATCTACAATTATTCATAATTATTCATGAGAATCACCACAAAATGCTCAAAATACACTACAAATTTATTTGTTACATGAACAAAATCCACAAAATACACAAGAAATTCATACTACTACCGAAATCCAAAAAATGCACAGAAGAGATGATAAATTTATATTTTGTAGGCAAAAAAATCCACAAAATGCACAAAATAACAAACAACCATAGATCTATTTGGCAAAGACCACTAAATCTAGATAGAAATTGGAACCTTGAACCCGAATAAATTCACAAAATACACAAACTAACAAAGAACCCATATCTACATAACAAAGAAACCTAGATCTAGGTAGAAATTGGAATAACAAACCTAAATTTACTTGAAATTGAAACAAAAAATGTACATCTACACAAAATTGGACAAGAATCCTGAAGAAATTGGACAACAAACCTGAAGAAACTTACTTGAGATAGATGGCGATGACAAAGGTGGAGTGAACCAACGATGGACGACGATGGCGAAAGTGGAGAACAACGACGGATGATAAGATGATGGCGATGATGCGGCGGACCAAGACGAGTGATGACGACGACAATGGAGTGTAGTGGACAACGAAGAAGGTGGAGTGAGTATGACGACAAAGGTTTGAGGAGGTACGCAACAACGACGAAGTTTGAGGAAGTAATTGCAAATACGCTCTCAAGAGGGATTTCTAAATGACGTGTTTTAAATTGATTTGGAAATGACACTTTATCCCATAGTTCTAAAATGAAAGGATTTTATAATTCCCTCCTAATAATATCCAAACAAATTATCTGCTAAAGAGGATTTGTGAAATCCTTTGAACTAATAAAATCCTTCCACAAAATTCTTTACCCAAACACAACCTTAATTAAACATCAATATTTCATATTCTTTATGAACAAAGTTCAATCTCTTCTTTTTTTCTAATTTTGTTTTTCAATTTGATTTCTAGAAGCAAGAATAACTTACTATAATAACTGTTGGATTAATAGTACTTTACCCCTTGTGATTTAGTTGATTTGTACTTACCCCCTATGTTGGCACTTATTCCTTGTGGTCTTGATTTAAGTGCACTTACCCCCCAACGTTGCCACTTACCCCCCTGTGATTTGCACTTAATTCCAAAACCACAGGGGTAAGTGCCAAGTCAAAAATCATAGGGGATTAAATGCAAATCTGCTAAACCAGAGGCGGGTAAAGTTCTATTAACCTAATAAGTTTTCAGAAGATTGTAATAATTAGTGTAGAAACTCACTAGGTGTTATATATAGTTTAGGATTAGGTAACACAAGCGATGTGGGATTCAACATGCCCTCTCATGCGCAGGATACTTTGCCAAACTATTGCATATGGATATCAGGGGGTCCAACATCAATGTGGGATTCAACATGTCCCTTTACGTACATGGTGGATTTTGACAAACTATTGCAAAGGGATATGGGGGTCAATATTGATGTGTGATTCAACACACTCAATATAATAGAAAAGACTTGGCTCTGATACCATGTAAAATTCCCATGGGCCTCATTCACTCTCAAAAGACCCATTGTAAAAGGATGATTGTCCTAAGTTTTATCTATAGCTTAGGATTAGGTAACACAAGTGATGTGGAATTCAACACACTACTCATGTATAGGGTGGACTTTGTCAAACTACTGTGAACAAATATTGAGAGACCCAATATCAATGTGAAATTCAACAATTAGAAAAAATATGATAATTGGAAACTGCGTGAGAAAACAAACCAGAGTAATATACATAAGCCACATATCTTTAACTTTAATTTACATCCAGTCGTTATATGTAGACACATAACTTGCTTATTCCGTGAGCCTCAAGTTTCTCCCATAAAAAAAAGGAAAGAAAGAAACACCATATCCCATGTTACAAGGGGAAAGAAATAAATGAAAGAAAACAAAATAAGAATATATTAACACATGAAGAAAAACCAAACCCTAGAGAAAAAAAAAAAAAAAATGTAGAAGGAAAAACATTTACAGATATACGCAGAGTTCCTTTTTTGCTTTTTTTGGTCTCTTTTTATAGGGAGCCTCTTTTAAGAAGCTCCTCCTTCCATTTCTTCTTGTTTCTAGCTATAAATTCTTCGATTATTTTATCAAAGTCATCTTCTTCTTCTTCTTCTTCATACTTTTTTGTTTCCTCCTTGTATTCTACATACACCAACCTTGGAACAAATTCATGGCCTTTTTCATCATCGTCGTCTTCATCTTCTTTGTATCCTAAAAGAGGAAGAAAACCAATATCAGAATCACCCATTTCGCCTTTGCCGAAATCTTCGTTATTTGCCTTTTCATCCCAGTATTTTTCTTCATATTCCGAATCAACAGGGTGAAAATATGAATCAAAATCCACAGCCAAATATGAGTTGGAAGCAACACTCCCTATGAGAACAGTTATAAGGATGAGGTTGAAGGTGAGGAACATAAGAAATGTGATAGAACAATTATTTGTTGTGGCGAGTAATTTAGAGAGTTGGAGAGTTTGGTTTTGAGAGAATGAGGAGAGAGAGTAGAGAGAGAAGAGGAGTGTTTGGCGGAATTTGAGAGAGAAGAGAAGGAAAACAATTGAGGGGAATGCTGCTACCTTCATCTTGTAATTGAAATAACTTTTGAGGCCTCAATTGTTTTTTTTCTTTTTTCGGAGGGAATGTTATTATTGGAGGTCTGGCCTTTATATATGGCTCCTGTTGAATAATCAATTAGGGTGGGTGTTAGGCGCTGTTTGGGTTTTTGCTGGGAAATTTACAGAAAGTCATCTTATGGAGTTTAATCATATGATACTCATACTCCTATATATATATATGTGTGTGTGTGTGTAAATAACTTTGGGGAAATTGCACTGTCAGTCCCACAACTTTTTCTAGTTAAATTCCCCATGCTGTGAAATTTGCAAGAATCGAGTCCTGATAAGTCTAAAGGCTAAAGTTTACACTTTGCACCTTTCGCCTTTAATTATAAATTGAGTTGTACTCTGCATCTTAATATTTTAATTTTATCATTTGGATACCCGTAGTTTCAAATTTTGTGTTTAATTGTCCCTCCAAATCAGAATTTTGACCAATTTCATGCCTGAGACTAAGGTTATGTTAGGGTAAGGATTTGATAATTCCATGTAATTTGTAAATGATGGATGAATTTTGAATTTTAAAATCTCGTTATTTACAAATTCTTTGTTTGGATAACTTGAAGATTTTAATTGTGTAATTTCAAAATACTCTTGTTTGAATAGACAAATATTTGTACTCAAAATTTTAAAATCTATTAAATTTTAATAAGAAAAAATTAGAAGAATATATGTAATAATATAACTTTTATGTGTATTTTAGTAATATAATTTTAATAATATAACTTTAATTATCTATAACTATTTTGATAATATAATTTTTATACCTATTTTATAAATATAACTTTATTATATAACTTATAGAAAGAAGAGAGAATTTTGAAATTCACGATTACAAACTAAAAATGGGATTGAAAGTATAATTATAAAACAAAACTAGGATTCTTCATGTAATTTTACTATTCATTGTTAGTTTGTTATTAGTTGTCAGTAGTTAGTTGTGAGTTTGCTATTTTATCTTCTATATATTGTAGTCTTTTCCTAATTAAAATGAGAATGAGAATTTTGTATTTTATTTCACCTCTTCTTCATTTCTAATATGGTATCAGAGCAATTATCTTCTACTTAACGCTCTCTAAAAGAAACCCTATTCAAGGGGGGAGGGGGTGACTATATCTCCACACCGCCTCCCTTGTCATTTTTCGATTTTCATTTTCGAGCTTCTTTTAGCGGCGATTTCTTCCTTGCCACTTTTGAGCTCATATAGCTCTTTCTTAGATTTCTTTCTCTGTCTTCAACTTTTCTCCGTTTGCCTTAATTGTTGCGGTTCTCATCACATCGAGATCTGAGGTTTTTTTTTATCGTTGGCTTAGTTCGGTTCTGTAATTCAAGGCAACGGCGGTGGTGTGCTTAGAAATTTCTCTACCGCTGCCTCCTCTGCCAACTTCGAGCTCACAGATGTTTGTTGATCTAGAGCCCACCTTCATTGACGAGGTGAGAACCGGAGCCTACTGCCAGTTGCTCTATTCTGAACGACTTATCAACGACAAAGAATATGACGCCAACTATTTCGCTAGAGGCCATTATATGGTTGGGAAAAAATTGTAGATCTGTGCCTAGATCGCATCAGGAAGCTTGTGATTGCACCGAGCTTCAAGGGTTCTTGGTTTTCTATGCTGGTGGATTGTGACTTTGCGAGTTCTCTTCTCAAAATTGCTACTGTTCCTTGCTAGGATTGTGACAATTGAAATTTGCTTTGTTCTTCGGTGCTTCCGATCTAAATTTCTTCTTCGTTATCGATTTGAGTTTTATTCAAGTGGCGATTCGTCTTGAGATTTTCATATGCGATATGCAACAAAAACACTTTGGGATCCAGCTGTTCAATTACACTTTACACCTTGCCAATTTGCAAGTTGTTTAAAGTGCAGTCTGCCTTTATTCCAAAAATTGCACTTTGCTCCCTGCCTGTTTTCTATTGTGCCTCTACACATTTTCCTGCCTCTGTGCAGTGTTTCAATTTTTTTTTTCTTCTAACCACTTTGTTCGGCAGCTCTTTCCCCATCCTCCCACTTCCCAAAAGTAGATGGATGGCGATTTTTTGGCTGTGGCTTCCTCCCAACACCGCCTTCTCTGCTATCTTTTTGAGCTCTTTTCCCATCCTCCTACATTTTCTGATCTCTCCACCTCTATCTCGGTGGTTAGACGGCTATGGATGGATGACGTTTTTTCGGCTATGGCTAGTTCCCTACGCCGCATTTTCTTCTCCATAGATTCCCTTTTGTGGATGTTTGAATTTCTTTTTATGTTTTGTTTTTGGTTTCTACTACTGTAGTGTACTGAATGTGTTAATGCATTCTGTTGTTGTTAGTTTGTTATTTGTTGTGAGTTTGTTATTTTATCTTCTATATATTGTAGTTTTTTCCTATTCAATATAATGAGAATGAGAATTCTGTATTTCATTTCATCTCTTCTTCATTTCTAATACTATGATTCTTCATGTAATTTTACTATTCATTTAATCTCTTTTCCTCCTCTCCCAAATGCTCTCTCTCTCTCTCTCTCTTTCCCCTCTTCTCCCCCTTGATATGAGCTCTGCCAAATCCCGAAAAATAAATCAATTGGCGACCTACTTTGGCAACAAATAATGATGGATATTGGGTAGGAGCTTGAGGTGAAATAGATGAATTGAAAAATAACAAATTTCCTCTTGGAAGGATTTTAAAATAATGTGTGTTTCGAAGGGATTTGCAAATCCCTCTTATTTTCCTATTTTACAAATGAATGAAATTCATAAATTCCTCTTTAGGGTACCCAAATAAAAAATTCCCTAAATAAAATTTGTGAAATCCCTTTAAGGACTCTTATTGCTAGGGTGCTGTAAAAATTAATGAACACATTTGGTAAGAAAAGACATTTAACAAAAATCAATTTTTTTTTGAGTAATGCCATGAAATTTATATTTTTGTTGGAATAAGAGGGCAATATGAAAAGTACTCAAAATATAATTTAACTCACAAAAATATAGAAGAGAATATCAAAAACTCAATATACTTTACACTTATCTCAAATGAAAAATACATGGATTATATATACTACTACAAACTAGTAACTCATGCCTCTTCATCATTCACCGCTAACTATCTAATTATTTTCCACTAACAAACTAACCCACTGATGTCACAATTTATTGTAACTCACAAGCAAATAACACCCACTACATAAAATATTAACTAAAAACATGAATGATTTTTTTTTTCTCGGCACTCACCCTTAAACTTTATTTCCTTTTCACTCAAAAACCTTAACTTGCAGAATGCTTCATCTTTGAGGGGGGTTTTGTGAAAATATTGGCAATTTGATCTTAATACTTGACGAACTTAATCTCTACTTCCTTCTACACAGCACTTTCCCAGATAAAATGATATCGAGTATCTATATGATACTTCGATCATTGAACATCGAATTTTTTGCCATCTCCAAAGCCAATTTATTGTCAACAAATATTTCCGTAGGCTCCTCTTGAGGTAAGTAAAGCTTATTTAAGAGACTTCTTAGACAAACCACTTGACAAACATATGAAATAGCTGCAATGTACTCAGTCTCACAAGTAGAAAGTGTAATAATCAGTTGCTTCTTCAAACTCCATCTAAAAGTTGTATCTCCCATAAAACATACAAATCCAGTTGTACTCTTTCGATCATCCACATCTCCTGCCTAGTCATTATCACAATATCCAACAAGTTTGAAATCGTTAAAAACGGAGTAAAATTATCTGAAATCAAATGTATCTTTGATATAACGAAGAATTTTCTTTGCCACTTTTAAGTGATTTGTTGTTGGGGCATCCATACATCAACTAACTAGTCCAACACCAAAGAGAATATCCAGTTTTGTACACGTCAAGTATCTCAAACGTCCAACAAGGCTTTTAAAAAGTGTCAGATTCATCTCTTATCCAATCCTTTACTTAGATAATTTAGTTCCATATTCCACGAGCATATTTAATGGCTTGCAATCTTCTATCTTGAATTTCTTAAGAAGTTCTCTAGAATAGCCCTCTTGAGAAATAAAAGTACCTAATCTATTTGCTTTACTTCAATACCAAGATAATAGGACATAAGTCCTACATCGGTCATTTCGAATTACCGAGTCTTCAACGTCTCGAAATCTTGGTACATACTTGGATTATTCCATGTAAAAATCAAGTCATCTACATACAAACAAACAAATATCATATCTCCATTTTTATTCACCTTTGCGTAAAGAGCATGTTCTTAAGGGCACTTGGAAAAATTATTTGCTTGAAAATATTTGTCAAGTCTACTATTCCAAACCCTTGGTGCTTGTTTTAGCCTATACAAAATATTTTTTAATTTCAAGACTTTACCTTCTTTATCTTTCAAAACATAATTTGTAAGTTGTTCCACATACATCTCTTCTTCAATAAAATCATTTAAGAATGCAAATTTCATATCCATTTTATTAATTTTCTATCCGTTATTAGCAGTCAAAGAAATAATAAATCAAATAGTTTCCAAATGCTCTACGGTGCAAATACCTCATCATAATCAATGTTGGGCCTTTGTTTGTAGCCTTTGACCAATAATCTTGCTTTGTATCTATCTACTTTACCTTTAGTATTTTTATCCACCTTGTATGCCCATTTGACTCCAATTAGCTTGTGGCCTTTCAGATGTTTGGCTAACTCCTATGTATTATTATTTTTTTCAATCGTTTCAAATTTCAATTCCTCGGTCATTGCATTTCTCCATTTTTTGTTTTGTGTTGCTTCTTGGTAACCTATTGGTTCGACATCCCGCTAAAAGACAATAATGTTAAATCACCAAATATTTTAATTACCTCGTTGGTATTGATCATTGGTATCGATCATTGATGTCTTCAATATTTCTAAAACAAGGTGTCATCTCTTCCAACAATGAAGGAAACTCTTGAACTTCAGTAAGCAGAGGCGATGTAGGAGGATTCACAGGTTCCTCAACATTATCACTATTTTTTTCTTCTTCTACAAAGAACAATAAAAAATCGTATTCATCTTGTGTAACATTCCAATTCCATTGACCTTCTTCATCAAATTCAATATCTATACTCATGACATATTTTTCATTGATCAGATTATACAACTAGTATCCCTTGAAAGTTCAAGAATTGGTATGGATAATATTTTAAGTGATACAGGTTGGTTCAACGTGGATTGTGGAAGATGATAAGTCTGATGGAAATTTCATGATATTTTATTCAAGAATTGGTATGGAGAATATTTTAAGTGATACAAGTTGGTTCAACGTGGAGAACTAGTTTGACCTTGAAGAACTGGAGCAACAAAAATTAAATCATCATGAGAATTTCAAGAAAAATATCATAGATAGAAGATTTGCACAGGTAAAACGAAATGTTTAACATGAAAAATTGAGAAAATTAAACATGTATTACACCATAAAAGAGATAAGGGAAAACAATTTGTTGCATTCAAATACGATGGAAACTTGATTATGAAAAATATTTATAAATCACTCAATCATGGTTCAACTTGATTTAGTGATTTGATATTTATTGGTAAGTTAGTAGGTAATAAGTGTATCAATGATGATATATATAAGTTACAAGAGTTAGTGGTGATAGTAGTTAGTAAATGTAACAAAGGATAAGATAATTATGCCTTTACATCTTATAAGAGTTACTTGTGTTGTATAGTTATATAAATATCATATAATATAAATAGAGAGGTGAAGAATGATAGAGAAGTGGAGTTGAGTAGATTTTCTGGAGAAATTTATGTGAGTTGTCTCATCTATTATTATATGAGTTTTAAGTAAAAATAATATTTCGTAGAGTGTCTCCTCCTCCCTTTACATGTGTGCTTTTATTTATCTGATACCACTTGATGTTGCCAAGAATTCTCAGCACGTGGAATAAGCTTCTCACTTGCCAACAACCACTTCAATTTTACCTTCAACTTGCAAAATTGATTAACTCTTATGGGGGGACACCGGTGTAATGTCGGTCAAAGAACCTCTGGTGTGAGAATAAGTTAATCTAATTATAGATAAGGCTAAAGTACTCAAATCAGTCGTAACAAAGACACAATGATATCTTCTCTTTATATAGGCTAGGATAACCTTCGCTGTTTCGTTGGTGAGGTCGTCCGTTACCAGATATTCTCCTAACGGTCTAGGAGATAACCATGATCTTCTCTATTTATCTAAGAAGATATCTTTGTAATGTGCTCCACTAAATATGGTCCGTTACAGTCAATAGTCTATAATGTTTCGCATGCACAGGAGTTATGGTCATCATGGGCTGACCTATTCATCATTTGGTCTGATCACCATGGGCTCAGATTGCCTATTGATGGACCTCTTCATGAGACTAATTGATTTGTATAATGGACCGCTAAAGTCTTTCCCTAATGGACCTGTTATGCTCTGCCTAAATAACATATCAGGTTTATATCTTTTGGGTCAAATCACTAACCCGATCCGACCCATTAAGGCTTTCACACCTATGTCAGTTGTGAGTAGGAGTTTTTTTTTTTATATCATTTATCCTCCTGACTTTCGTGACGATTCAAGAGAAGAGAGACAAAAAATCACTTTTTCCATTTCATGTAAGTCCCCATCTTCCCCAAATCTTTTGGTTGAGTTGCTTTTCTTCGTATTTTTCTTTTTTATTTTTGCTTGTTTTTCTTTAGAATGCCATTGAGTCAATCGAACAATACTGTTGAGGCTGGTTCGTTGTTGAATCTTATTGCAGAGTAGAGAACGACAGCCCAGACTGCTCAACTTTCCAATCTCTCAGTTAACTTGGGAGATCATGGTGCAAGCAATGTTCTATAGCAACAACTTGTGCCATTACGAGAACACTATGACATCCTTTCATCCGTGTCGATTAGGGTTTTGTCTGAGGACAAAATCCCTTATGATGACATGGAGGACGAGATATGCCTCTTTATAAGAATGTTTGAGTACGGACTCACTCTCCCTTTTACTCCTGTCCTTCATAATCTCTTATGTTAATTAGAAATAACTGCCCAGTTAACCCCTAATGGATTCCGTCAAATCATGGGAGCCATTGCTCTTTCTCGTGCAAACGAAGTGTCATTTTCTGTAGATATGATTAGGAGTATAAGAACCCTCAAATTCCTTTCCAATATTGGGATATTTTGTTATTCCTTCCCCAAGAAGTTCTCTTTCCTGACTGACCTTCCTGTTAAGGTGAAAGGAGATTGGTAAAAAAGGTACCTCTTCTTCAAGGGTGGTAGGGAATTCTTTCTTGAAGAAATGGAGCAGCCTTCTATTATGCCGAGGCGTTTCAATTCCCCAAGTAACTTTTTTGTTGCTTTCTTTGTAGTTCGATTCTTAGAAATTTTGCAACAATAGTTTTGATGTCTTTTTTTTGGGGTATTTGATGTAGGTGAGGGAGCTTGCAAAAGTCTCGGACTTACAACTAGAGTTGTGGAAGAGCTAAAGAAGTTGTTGGTCCCAGTAAAGTGATCTTACAAAATCTTGGTTGATCACCCTTTCATTCGACCAGAAATTGATGCATCCCAATTTAACGAGTTGGAAGAGCTACAGATTGGAAAGAAGAGGAAAGGACTTATGAATAAGTTCTCCAGTTCAGCTAGGCAATCATCAGCTCAGCCTGCTGCTATTGCTGCTCGACCTGTAACTCGTCCTACTACTGAGCTCTCTATTCTATTAAAGGCAAGCCAATTAGCTCAGCCTTTTGCTCAACCTCCTACAACTCTTCAACCTCAGTCTGTTCTTCTGGCGGGCTCTGAATTTGATGACGATTCCTAGCCTTTGAGCATTCATAGGCATGGAATGATCTTTGTGACGGTTCCAACAGTTCAGGCCCCTGTTCTCACAGAGATTAAAGGGCTGGAACTTGCCACAAGGGCAACTGGTGTTCTAATTGATCGTGCTGTTGCTAATCCTTATTCTGTTGATTGCCAGCCTCCTCCTACATCTGCGACTAGCCAAGGACCATCAAGTGGCCGTGGCATGTCTCGCTAGTAGATATGCCAGCTGATTGAAGAGGTTGGACCTTTAGTTTCAGGTCTCCAGGAAATTTTCAACAACGCCATCAAATATTTGTACAAGATATCTTGGCACAAAGGAAAGAAGAAGACTGGAGGCAACAGTAAAGCTGAATTGTTCAGAACACTCATCTATGCACTCTTTCAGGTAAGCACTGTTGTTTTTTAACAAGTACTCTTTCTTTCTGAGCTGTTTATTGGTTTTTGATCACTTGTTTTCTTGTTGCGGAGCATCCATGTATCCTTTGCGCTGGTTAGCAGTGCTGATGATACAAGTGTGTTGGATACCCAACTTATGCATCAGCTAACTGAGTCCAGCAGGTTGGAAGAGAACCTTCGTGCCTTACAAGAAAAGGTTACTCTTGAGACAAACTTGGCATTGGAAAGGTCTTCTCAATAAATATTTGAGCTAGAGCTACGTTTTGTCAATCAGCAACGGGAAACGCTGCAAAGGAGTAATGATCTCTACTGCACAGAGAATAGCAGGTTGCAAGCAGAAATATTTGTTTTTGAGAAGAGAAATCTTGGCTTTGTCACATTTCTTGACATACTCTTGCATATCAATGCGCATTATTGGCCAGTAGTATCCCACTCTTAGCGCTTTGTAAACTAACGTCCTCCCTCTTTGATGATTTCTGCAAACCCCTTTATATATTTCTTGTAGGACATAAGTTGCTTCCTTTGGTCCTAGGAAAAGCAATAATGGTTGGGAAAAAGATCTTCTATACAGTTTATCATTGGTTAGTACATACCTTGATACTTCGTATAGAATTTTTCTAGTAGAATCCTTATCTTCTATCATAATACCCTTCTTGAGATACTGAATCATGGGTGTTCTCTAGTCTTCTTCTTGATCCAGCTAACCTATGCATGCGCAATGGTTAGCTGGGGCTACTATAGATGGCTGCTCAAGGAACTCCACCAATCCAGATCATTGATCAAGTCTAAAAGCATAAATTAATACTGACGGTGCATCTGCCTTCTTATTTTCAGCTCTTGGAACAACTTCGAATTTGCAACTCTGAAGTTGGGAGATTAGTTCTTTCACCTTCTCAACATAAAGGCACAATCTTTTCTCATTTATTGCGAATACTTCTTTTATCTAGACTAGTTCACGACGAAGCCTAGAAATTTACTAGATGCAATATCAAAAGCACATTTTTCTGGGTTCAATTTCATGTTGAACTTCCTTAGTATGACAAAAGCCTCTGCCAAATGCGTCAGGTGATCCTCTTTCTTGGAGCTTTTAACCAACATGTAGTCTATGTAGATCTCTATAGTTACTCTAATCCAATCTCAGAACATATGGTTCACTAGTCGTTGATAGGTTGCTCTTGCATTTACCAAGCCAAATGACATTACTTTGTAACAGTAAGTTCCTTTTGGAGTAATGAACGCCGTCTCTTCCTCGACTTGCTTATCCATGCAGATTTTATTGTATCATGCGTACGCATCCATCATGGTCAACCATTGATGCCCTGCTTCTACATCTACCATCTGGTCTATCCTTGGCATTGGGTAGCAGTCCTTTGAGCATGCTTAGTTGAGGTCAATGAAGACCGCGCACATTCTCTACTTTCAATTCTTCTTCTTGATGAGGATTGGGTTGGACAACCATTTTGCGTATATCACTTTCCTTATGTGGCCAATAGAGAGTAGTCTTATCACTTCAGATTCATTTACCTCTTTCTTTTCAGGGCTAAATGTTCTCTTCTTTTGCCTGACTGGTGGGTAAGACCTAGAAATGTCAACGAGGTATACTGCTACATCGGGGTTGATGCCCTTCATATATTCTGGAGACTAGGTAAAGACATCTAAATTTTCTTTGAGAAGTTTCTAAATATCCTCTGCCTCAGTTTGGCTTAGGGATCCCCCTATCATCAGCTTCTGAGCTCCTTTATTGAAAGTGACCTCTCGTACTTGATCAGTAAGTTAGAGAACGCTGGGGTGTTATTTGAAATTGTCGATTTCATGAGTTGAGCTATTTGGCAGCGCTGCTTCCTACTTCGGTTTTAATTGCTATAAGGACTTTTTCCTTCTCTTCATAGCTATTATGAAGCACTGCTTTGATGCCACCTGATCCCTTCGTATCACTGTCACCAAGCCATCCTTTGTGTACTTGATGCATTGGTGTTACATTGATGTCACTGCTTTCATTGCATGCAGTCATGGTCGTCCCAGTATTGCATTATAGAGAGCTGAAGAGTCCATCACCATGAACTCTGTAGCCTTTATGTACCCTCTCTATTCTTTGTTTACAGTGACTGATAGAGTAATCTTTCCTCTTGGTGAGCTGAGTCTTCATTGAAACTCACCATAACAGTCTAGGTTGAACTAACATTTGAGCTAGGCACTCTTATCTGCTTCAGCGTGTCCACAAAAATAATGTTAGCAGAACTGCCAGTATCAACCAAAATTCATCTCACCTCGAAGCTGGAGATCCATAGGGTAATAACCAAGGCATTTTCATGAGGGTGCACGATCCCCTTGCAATCCTCATTAGAGAAAGTGATGATTGATCCTGGCTTAGCAATTACTAACGTTGGTTCTCCATAGCAACGCTCCAGTGCTGGCTCACAAACCTTCATCTTCCATTCTTGGTTGGATTCTCCAGTTGCAGGTCTAGTAGTGTTTATCATGAAGATAACCTCACGATTACCTTTGGGCAAATCATCTGTCATAGTTTTCAGCAGTTTTTGCTTCTAGATCTCTTCCTGTCCCTAGAGCGCTCTTGTAAATAGCCACATAATTGACCCATGTCAATTAGTTTCTTGATTTCCTTTTAAAGCTCCCAGCAATAATCTGTGTTATGGCCATGGTCTCTGTGGAAATCGCAGAACTTTGACTTGTTTTTTTTGTTGGATTTGATGTTTTGCTTGGGGGGCTACTGAACCACCTCAGACGACCAGATCTCATGCAAAATCCTTAAGATTGACATCCGTAGTCTTGGGAAGTTTGACTCTTGACGTGCATTTGGTCCGGAACCTAAACTTCTGGGCTGATCTTTACGCCTGTCTGAGCTGTTTCCTTTTAATCTATTGTGGTCTTTCTTACTTTGCCTAGGGTGATCTTTGATTGACCTCTTTCATTCTCTCGCAAGTTTGACGTCTTCCAGCTTCATGTAAGGTAAGCTTTCTCTATCAGCTTAGACATGCTCCTAGGATTTTTCTTAATGAGAAAGTCTTGGAATCTGCCATGGTGTAATCCTGAAGTGAATGCATTGATTATTAGTTTAGAGTCACAACCTTCAATGCACACCAGCTCCTCATTAAAAGGGCTCATACATTGTCCCAATGACTCTCCATTCTCTTGCCACAAGGCCAACAGATAATCTAGTCGCTTCATCAACCTTTGATAGGTTATGAAGTGGTTGATGAACATCTTCCCAAAGTCTTTGAATGATGAGATGGAGTTAAGTGGAAATGTATACAACCACTCCAAGGCAGAACCCTTCAAGGTTGTGGTGAAAGCTCTGCACAACGCAGAGTCGCTTGCTCCATACAAGTTCATGATATGCTTGAACTGGCAGATGTGGTCCACATGATCTTTTTTCCCATCATATTTATCGAACTTTGAGGGGTTGAACTTCTTAGAAAGTGGCACAACCAAGATATTTAAGGGGCATGGCATCTTAGTTCCCTTCAACAACATATCCAGTTCATCTAGGGGTAGATCACTTTCTTCCCTGCTTCTGGGTTGTTAACATGAATCGACAGTCTCAGTCCTTCTAAACACTCTTCTCTCTTGTTATTGATTACTGATATTTTCTTAGACAAATAACTCCCCTTGGGATTGTGGGTCTAAAAACCTTGGAGACTCCGTTTCTTTCCCCAAACCGTTATTAGTGGAAGGAGGTTGTGGTTTGCTTTTGGTGATTATCTCCACCATGTACTTAATCATATCCACCATCTCTGATATCTTTTCAGTTAGAGCGTCGATCTTTGCATCAATTCTCTGCATTGTTTATGGAGGATTAGCACAAACCTCCTCAAACGCTCTAACAGGAACTTCATTGTCAGCTGGTAGCGAAAAGTCACCACTCTGATTTGGTGTTGTTCCTCTTGCTCGTGGTTGTCTCATTGTAGCTATAGAAAGCTTTTTTGTAAACACATCCCACAGATGGCGCCAAATGATGTTGCCAAGAATTCTTAGTATGTTCAATCAGTTTCTCAGGTGCCAAAAACCACGTCAATTCACCTTCAACCTGCAAAACTGATTAGTTCTTATGGGGGACACCGGTGTGGTGTCGGCCAAAGAACTTCCGATGTGAGAATAAGTTAATCTAATTATAGAGAAGGTTAAAGCATCGAAATCAGTCGTAACAAATACACAATAATACTTTCCCTTTATATAGACTTGGTTAACCTTCGTCGTTTCCTTGGTGAGGTCACCTATTACCAAATCTTCTCCGAGCGGCCTGATAGATAACCACAATCTTCTTCATTTATCCAGGAAATGATCTTTGTAACGTGCTACACTAAATATGGGCCGTTACTGTCAATGGTCTATAATGTTCCACATTCATAAGAGTTATGGTTATCATGGGCTGACCTATTCATCCTTCGGCCTGATAACCACGAGCTTAGATTGCCCATTGATGGGCCTTCTCATGAGGCTAATTGATTCGTATAGTGAACCGCTAAGGTATTTCCCCGATGGGCCTTTCATGCTTTACCCACATTACGTATTGGGTTTACATCTTTTGGGTCGGATCACTAACTAGATTCGACCCATTAAGGCTCCCATGCCTATATTAGTTGTGAGCAGAAGTTTTCCCGTATCACTACCCAACAATTTTAAGGTGTAAAATGCAACTTAGTTTGTACTTGAAAGATATAAATATGAGGGTTTATACCACTATGCTTCCACGTCATTTTGCCCAAAATCACAAATGTCCCCTATCATTTAAAAAACACCAATCACTCCCTTTAGCCTATTTTTTTTTTTTTAAAAGACACCACTGCCCTTTGTTTTTTATTCTATTATTTTTTAAAAAATTCATTAATGCCCCTATTTTTAAAAATGTACTTTTTACACCTAATTTCTTAAAAAAAAAAAAATCATTACCCCATTCTCATCCTACTGCCACCGCCCCCCACCCCATCCATCACTGCCATCGCCACCGGAATCCTCTTCTACTTCTTCTTACACTTTTTTCTTCCTTCTCCCCCTCCTTATCACTCTCTCTTTCTCTCTTTTTAATTTGTATGGGCCCATAAATCTGCGTCGATCTGTGCACTAGAGCACATATTTAGTGGATTTGTGCTTGGCTAAACCTTGAAAAAACCTCTGTTATTTAACTACTATATCAAAAATCAAAGCAACCTATAGAGGGAGGAGGAGAGAATTAGAAAGAGTGGATGGGGGTTAATAATAGATTAGATATGCATTATCTTGAAGAACCTCCGGAGGGTATTGAGAGTTTACTGTTAGCTGACATAGATGCGAAATGCTCCTTGTCTAATCGCTAGTTTTTGTGCTGTTTCTTTTCTACCAAAAAAGAAGAAGAGATAATTAGAAAAAGTGAAGAATGATCGAAGGTTTTTTTGTGTATTGACTATGATTAAATACATATTTGTACTCCGTCACCATTTCGCGTGGAGTTTGTCCTGATTTCTTCGTCATTGCATGGCTCTTCCCACCTATTGAATCGAAAAAAGAAGATCTGTTACTACTGAAGATAAGGTGGGTGATCAAGGAAGGAAGACGAGTTTGACAAAAATTTATCTTATGTGATGAAGCAATATTAGCGTTGAAATGTCAGGGGAATAGCGGACAAGTGTTGTTCCCATCAGGGGTGGAGGCGGCATCGGGCTTCATATAAAAGCACGTCACTATGGCCACCTATTTATGCAAATCGTCCATGATGGTCTTCGCAGTGAATCTCCGGCCATGGATAGTGCCTCGCTCGCCGAATAATTATCTGGGAAGCATAGTTTGGCAAGGGGTTACACACCACACAATAAAGAAAAAACAGAGCTGCAAGAATTGTTGATTCGAGTGAGCGAAGCCATTTCAGAAATCGATGCTCCATTCATTAAGGGTCTATAAGGGGAGACGAGGTTTCAGATGATGGAGAACTTCAGAGAAGAGAGAGAAAAAATGTATCTGACAGGGACATAAGAAGTCTACATATGGACTACCTGGTGCAAATTCGGGTAAATATGGTGGAGTATTAGAAATTGGGAATTATGCTCCATAGAAGCTTCTATTACTTCTAGATAAAAAGTTTGTTAATTTGTTAGGATAGTTAAAAATTTGTTGAAGTTCGTTATTTTCATTTCTTGTAATGCCTATAAATAGATGCTATTTTGCACTTGGAAAATTAATGAGAATTATTTTCATTCACTATCTTTTTCATTTTTTACCTTTTAATATGGTATCAGTTGAAGTTTTTATACCATAGCAGTTCTGCTGCAACACAGTAGACCTTGCTGCTAATTTCAGTCCATTGCCATTGACATCATGGCTCGTGGTGGCGGCAATCGACAACCTCCAGCTACTAACAAAAGATTTCAACCTCTCACCCCTCCATCTTCCTCTACTACCACCCATCCTAATCAAGATTTTTCTTCCATGGACAATCATCACAGCCCTTACTTCTTTCATAGTGGTGATTATCCTGGAATGACTCTCGTTTCTCACGTTCTTACGGGTTCAAATTACAATACCTGGAATCGTGCTATGCTCACGGCTCTCAATGCGAAGAACAAATTGGGATTTGTCACTGGCACTCTTCCACCGCCTTCGCTAGATGATCTGTCTTTTGGAATTTGGTCTTGTTGCAATAGCATGGTTCTCTCATGGCTTCTGAATTCTGTCGATAAGGACATTGGACACAGCCTTCTTTATATGACTACTGCTCACGAAGTATAGACTAATCTTCATTCTCAGTTTCGACTGAGTAATGCTCCTCGCATTTTTCAACTTAAACAGCAATTGGCCACTCTCTCTCAAGGATCTCTTGATGTTAATCAGTATTTTACCAAATTGAAAATCCTTTGGGATGAATTAAAGGATTATCAACCGATTCCGATTTATACTTGTGGATGAATGAAATTTTGGAATGAATCTTAGCAGCAAGATCACCTTATGCAATTTCTCATGGGTCTCCATGACTCTTTTGCCACCGTTCATGCCCAAATCCTCATGCAAGATCCTCTGCCCTCTGTCAGTAGAGCATTCAACCTCGTCATTCAAGAAGAACGGCAACAATCTATTGCTTCTCCGCTTTTGTCATCTGAATCGATGGCCTTCCAGACAGTTTCTTTTCCCATGGACGTCTTCGCAGCTTTGAACCAACGCAGATCCACTTATCTTTGTTCTCATTGTGTGAAATTAGGGCACACTATATCAGTCTCCTATAAGCTTCACGGGTTTCCACTCGGATTCCAATTTAAAACCCGGCCTCCGACCCAGCAACCCACCTGACCCCGCAACCCAAACCCGAACCGTTTTTCTAGCCTGCAACCTCCGGCCCATCATCCTTAGACCCATACTTCTCCTTTTCATCAGACCCATACTCCGCAGGCCCATAATACTTTTGCTTCGAATTTACACCCAAGCCCATCTTCTTTTTCTCCTCAGGCCTACGACTCCTATTTTATTATAGCCCTAAGCCCACCTCCATCATATATTCCTCCCACCCAACACCCTTTAGCCCATTTACAGTATACCACTCTTGTTTCTGGTTCCGTCTTCTCAATACTGGATTATTGACACAGGTGTCAAACATCATATTTGTTGTGATCTCTCTTACTTTTCTTCTTATTCCCCTATTCCCCTCACTTACCTTTCAATTCCAAATGGTCATACCACCCCGATCACTCATGTTGGTTTTGTGCATTTATCTAATTCCCTGATTCTTTCCAATGTTTTTTATATTCCTTTATTTCGTTTTAATCTCTTAAGTATTAGTACTCTCACCAAGTCTCACAATTGTTCAATTATTTTTCTCTCCTATTCTTGTGTTATTTAGGACCTTATTCAGGACCAGATGATTGGGAAGGGTAGACGAGACGGGAATCTTTATGTTCTTGATTTAGGAAGCATTTCATGTAATTCCAATGTTGTTTTTAGTTTTCCTCCTAGCTTGCGTTTGTCCAAGCCAAATCTTTGGCATGTACGGCTTGGACGTCTTTCTTTTGTCAAACTTCATGTTCTTAATAAAGAGTTGCAGCTTCTTTTATCTTCTTATACTACTCCTTTCCATTGTCCTGTTCACCATTTAGCAAAGCAAAAACGTTTGCCCTTCCCTGCACCTAATCACTTGTCTGCTATGCCTTTTGCTTTGATTTATATTGACATCTGGGGTCTATTTCATGTTGCCACCACTAGCGGACACAAATCGTTTCTCACTATTGTTGATGATTGCACTCGAGAGACGTGGTTGTGTCTGTTGCGTGTAAAATCTGATGTTAAATCTCTCATTCCTCAATTATTTAATCTAATTTCCACTCAGTTTCAAACTTCTATTCAGGCTATTCGTTCTGATAATGTACCTGAACTTGAACTCGTTGATTTTTTTAATTCCAAAAGTATTGCTCATTATCATTCTTGTGTTGAAACTCCTGAACAAAATTCTGTTGTGGAACGCAAATACCAGCATATACTTAATGTCACCCGTGCATTGTCTTTTTAGTCTGGTTTGCCACTTTGTTATTGGGGGGATTGTGTTCTGATTGTTGTTTATTTGATTAATCGACTTCCATCTAATTTGTTAGCCAACAAAACTCTCCTTGAGCTTTTAACCCACAAATCTCCTTCTTACACTCACCTTAGAGCTTTTGGTTGTCTCTGTTATGCCTTTACCTTACTTAGACAACGCTCTAAGTTCTCTCCTCGTGCTCATCCTTGCGTCTTTCTTGGTTATCCTTTTGGCTACAAAGGATACAAATTTCTTGACCTTACCACCAATTCCACTTTCATTTCTCGCAATTTCATTTTCCATGAGAAGATCTTTCCTTTTTCTGGGACTACCATATCTTATTCGCCTCTTGATTTCTTTCATGATCGCGTGTTACCTCGTTTTGTTCCTTATTATTCTCCATCTCCTTCTCCTCCTGTTCCCACTACCTCATCATCTTCTCCTTCTTCTTCTTCCCTTCCCACCCGACCTCACCGACACACTAAGAAACCCCACTGCCTTCATGATTATCATTGTTCTCTGGCCATTCAGTCTTCTTCTCCTACCTCTACTTCCACTCCTTCTCTTTATCCCATTTCTTCTGTCATTAGCTATCATCATCTTTCCCCTGCTTACAATGCCTTAGCCTTAGCCATTTTCTCTCATCCCGAGCCACACACCTTTTTCCAGGCCCTTGAGATTCCGGAGTGGCATCAAGCCATGACTAATGAACTTCATGCTTTAGATGGTAGTTATACTTGGCAGATCATTTATCTCCTTCCAGGGAAACATTCCATTGGTTGTAAATGGGTGTACAAAATCAAGTTTCATGTTGATCGGTCCATTGAGCGCTATAAAGATCGTTTGGTTGCTAAAGGATACACTCAACAGGAGGGTATTGATTTCTTTGATACTTTTTTTCCTATTGCCAAGCTCGTTACAATCAAAGTTCTTTTGTCCTTAGCAGCTATCCACGGCTGGTCATTGACTCAACTGGATGCCAACAATGTCTTTTTACATGGTGAGCTGGATGAAGAGGTTTATATGACTCTTCCGCCTGGATATGTTTGTCGTGAGGGGGAGACGTTGCCACCTAATGCCGTTTGTCGATTAACAAAATCCATATACGGCTTGAGACAAGCATCACAACAATGGTTTTCAAAGTTTACTAGTGTTCTTCTTAGTGAAGGTTTTGCTCGATCTTCTAGTGATCATTCTCTATTCACCAAGTTCAGTGGACAATCTTTCATTGCTCTCTTGGTCTATGTCGATGATATTGTTATTGCTAGTAATGATGCAAGCTCTGTGGACAAGTTGAAGATTTTTCTCAATAGCCGTTTCAAGTTAAAAGATTTGGGGCCTCTTAAATACTTTTTGGGTCTTGAAGTGGCTCGTTCTCGTTCAGGCATTTATGTTTGCCAACGTCATTATGCTCTTAAGCTATTATCGGATATAGGGACCTTAGCCGTCAAATCTTCTTCTACACCTATGGATCCTATTTTGAAATTGTCACAGGATGATGGTCCTTTGCTTGGCGATCCCACTGTGTATAAGCAGTTGATTGGGAAGCTTTTATATCTTACCATCACTCGTCCTGATTTGAGTTTTGCTGTGAATCGTCTTAGCCAATTCTTGGCTACTCCACATCTTCAAGCAACTCAAAAGATTTTACACTACATCAAAAGATCCTCAGGTCAAGGAATTTTCTTTCCTGCCAACTCCAATATCCAGCTTAAGGTTTTTGCTAATGCTGATTAGGTAGCATGTCAAGATACAAGGCGATCTATCAGTGGATTTTGTGTATTCTTGGGTTCTTCTCTGGTATCCTGGAAATCCAAGAAGCAACATACTGTTTCCCGTTCGTCAGCAGAAGCAGAGTATCACTCCATGGAAAATGCTACTTGTGAAATAGTTTGGTTGCTCTCCTTACTTGCTGATTTGAGAGTAAAACACTCAGGACCTACACTTTTTTTTTTTTTTTTTTTTGTGATGATCAAGTTGTTCTTCATATTGCAGCCAATCCCGTGTTCCATGAGCGCACCAAACACATTGAGATTGGTTGTCACTTTGTTAAAGAGAAGCTTCAAAGTGGGTTGTTGAAAACTCTTCATGTCTTTAGTCAGAACCAGTTAGCAGACATTTTCACCAAGGCTCTTCATCCATCCTAATTCAATCTTCTACTTAGCAAGATGAGAATTCATAATTTGTATTCTCTATCTTGAGGGGGAGTATTAGAAATTGGGAATCCATAGAAGCTTCTATTCCTTCTAGATATAAAGTTTGTTAGGATAGTTAAAAATTTGTTGAAGTTTGTTGTTTTCATTTCTTGTAATGCCTATAAACAGATGCTATTTTGCACTTGGAAAATTAATGAGAATTATTTCTATCTACTCTATCTTTCATTTTTTACCTTTTAATATGGGGAAAACCAATATGGGTCAATAGTGTCGATGAGGACGAAATTGGTCTGATATTTGTGAATCAAGTGACGAGATCTGTGCTCTGGTGCACAAATTGACGCCAATCTGTGATCCAAAGCACAAATCTGGTCTAGGAAAGAGAGAGAGAGAGAGAGAGAGAGAGGAGAGGAGAGAGGATGAGGAGAAGGAGGAAGAAAAAGAAGAAAGTGGAGTGGGTTTTCCGATGATGGTGGGGTGAGTTTTCTGGCAATAGTAGCGTCGGGTTGTTCCGACGAGTTAGTGGTGGGGACAGAGGGGGGGCGGGGAAAAGAAAAAGAAGACATGAGAAGTAAGAACACCCCTCTCTCCCTATCTTGTTCAAAAAGAAAAAGGGTTTAAAGAAATATTTTTTTAAAGAGAGATGCTAATGTTAAAAAAAAAAAAATTAAGCGGATATTTATGTATTTTAATTGTTTAATTATTTTTAAATGACTAAGAACAAAATTGTCATTATAATAAAGTTTAGTAACTTTTTAGGTACTTATAGTGGAAGTAAGTGATATTTGACCAAAAATAATAAGAGGTGACTACTATTTAGTAAATGACATGAGAAATTTCTGGTAAATGACAAAAGGACAGGTAAATGACATATATCCCCATAAACATAATTTACTGTTTCAAATTTTTAAGTTAAAGAATTAAATCAAGGGGCATGCACCATTTACTCCCAAAATGCAAAAGAAACTACCGATTACTCTCATCATTTTTTTTTTCACCAATAACTTTTTTTTTTTTTTACCAAAATACCTCTCATGTGAATGTTGAATGTAACATTCAACAATTGTGGGTGTTGAATGTAACATTAATTGTGATTTTATTTTATTATTTTTATTTTTTATGATGTTATTTTTTCTGATCAAAATACCTCTCATGTGGATGTTAAATGTAACATTCAACACTTGTGGGTGTTGAATGTAACATCAATTTTTTTTTTTCTTTTTTTTTAATGATTTTATATTTTTTTATACCAAAATACCCTTCATATGGATGTTAAATGTAACATTCAACACTTGTGAGTGTTGAATGTAATATCAATTTTTTTTTTCATCAATTGTTTTTTTTAAACACGATGTTACATTCAACACCTGTGAATGTTGAATGTAACATTAATTGTTCTCTTATTTTTGTATGCAGAGTAAAATCCATATAATGTTACATTTAACGCTTGTAAATGTTGAATGTAACATCAACTATCGTATTATGAGTAGATGTTACATTCAACACCTATGGATGTTGAATGTAACATCAACTATTCTCTGCAATAAATAATAAATTATAGGGTGCAATGTGTAAATAATAAAAAACAATAGCAAAATATCTTTACAACTGTCACCAACAAACTGTGGAAACCTTTATTCAATGAACCTTATTCAATGAATTTTAGCAGTAACTCATTAGCTCTCTCTCTCTCTCCCTCTCTCTCCCCGTTCATCTTTATCTCTCTCTCTCTCCGTTCATCTCGAGTTTCAATCTCAAAATTCTGGAAAGGAAATGTTAGCTCGATCGAAGACGACGAAGATGAAGCCTAAGAAATCGACGATGAATCGTCAATCGATGAAGACGAAGACGGAATTAGCAATGGATACAGACCTTCGGCGACGATGAAGAGGTCAGAAGACGTCTGTGGGAATGACGATGACATTCAGCGACGACGAAGAGGTTAGAGCACGCTGGATTTCTGAAGACGTCTACGGAAGGGCATTTCGGTAATCTCATTCCCCGTCGTTTTTGGAAAATGGAGTTTTCGGTGCAAGAATAGTCGGTGATAGGGCTGATCGGTGCAAGAAAAGGCATACGGGAGTGCACGGTAAATAAAAACTAATTTTGGGAGTAAACGGTAATTTTCCCTTAAATCAATAGGACTTATTTCATATTCATGATTAACATTAGGGGCTATTCTTATAAATTTCGTATAAACATTTTAATAAATAAATTGGAAAGGTTGGGGCTATTGGCTTTGAAGTATCATATTCAACAAATTCAAGTACATTATAATCTAATATATAATCATATATATATATATATATATATATGCTTGTATATATGTCATTCCACAGACATCAACCTCCATATATTATGTATGGAAGGTGAAATTTTGACTACCTCAAATCTTCTTAGCAATTTCTCGCAAGGTTCATATGCTTTAAAAATCAAATTACAGTATACACCTCTATACATTAGAACCCATCATTTACAAATTTGTAAATGATAAAATTTTAAAATTCTGAATTTTGAAATCCTATTATTTATAAATTTTTTATTTAAATAATTTTTTTAGAAGAAAAATTTAGTTATGTAATTTCATAATTTCTTTATTTAGATAGACAAGTATTTTATATGCATAATTTTAAAATCTATTAAATTTTAATAATAAAAAATATGAAAATATATCTCATAATATAATTTTCATTTACTAATTTTAATAATATAATTTTTCTACCTATTTTAGCAATATAATTTTAATAATATAACTTTAACTATATATAACTATTTTAATAATAAGAATTTTATACCTATTTTGCAAATATAATTTTATCATACAATATATAGAGAGGAGAGAATTTTGAAATTTATACAATTAAAAAATAAAAAATAGGACTGAAATGAAATGAATAAAAAATTGAAAAAATAATAAATTAAATCTTGGAATTATTTAGAAATAATATGTATATTGAAAACATTTGCAACTCTCTCTTATTCTCCTATTTTATAAATGAATGGATTTTATAAATTTATGTTAATACTCAAAAAAAAAAAAAATTAAACAAAATTTTTAAAATCTCTTTTCTAAATAAAATCCTGCCTTGAATTACCTACTCAAAAGACAACATTTGACAACCTTATATTGGATGTAAAAATGAACATATTTGATAAGAAAAGACATTTCATAAAAATCTAAATTTTTTATGAGTAATGCAATGCAACTCGGTCCGTTCTTCGAAGGTATAAATATAACTTACTGTTTCAAAATTTTAAGTTAAAGAATTAAAACATTAGGACTTATTTCATATTTCAAAAATAAAGATGTTATGGTGGATGAGTAGAATGACGAGAATGAATAAAATTAAAAATAAATCTATTAGAGAAAAATTAGCAATAACTCTCATTGAAGAGAAAATGAGAGAAAATTGTTTATGGTGGTTTAGACATGTGTATAAAAAATCCATAGAAACATCAGTGAAAAAATGTGATTTAGTGCAAGTGCGGGGCTACTAGAGGGAGAGGTAGACCTAAGAAGATTTAGAATGAAACTATTAAAATTGATCTGAAAAACACTGAACCTGACTGAAAAGATGACCCTTGATCGTTCATTATGACATAAACGAATTCATGTAGTCGACCCTACTTAAGTGAGATAAAAATTTAGTTGTTGTTGTTGACTTATTTCATATTTATGATAAACATTAGGGGCTATTCTTATAAATTTAATAAAAACATTTTAATAAATAAATTGCGGAAGGGTGGGGCTATGAGCTTTCATGACAAAGTCACCCAAAGTTCACTTGTATAGATATTTAAAAGGATTACTTTTACTATATTATCGTATTCAACTAATTCAAGCACATTATAATCTAATATATATATATATATATATATGTCATTCTACTGGCATCAACCTCCATATATTATGTATGGAAGGTTAGGTTTTGTCTACCTGAAATTTTCTTAGCAGTTTCTCTGCTTTTAATTATACTTCAAAGAAAAGTCAAATTACAGTATACACCTCTATATATTTCATCTCAATTCAATTAAGTTGTTGTAGTTTTACACTCGTTTCAATCAAATTTTTATACCTTTAAATGTGGCAATTAAACCTCCATATATTTTTAAAATATGCCGATTAAGTCCATCAATTTTTACAATTTAAAACAATAGTTTATTACATATGCTTATAGACCACAGATACAGATTTACTGACACATTTTAAAAAGTATGATCCCTTGGAGTCAATCTAAATAAGAGTTTAAAAATAGATAGGCTTATAATGGTAAAAATTTTGAATTTATGTGACCGAGAGGAAGAAATTGAAATAATAGACGTGTGTAATTTAATATTTATGTAAAACTTGAGAGGTAATCTTTTTATTCCTATCAAATCAATGATTAAGATCTTTTATAAACTAATCACCCTTAATTTTTTGAAATTATACATTTTTATCCCTTATTTTTAGGAAAAATGAATTATAATCTTTAAAATTTCATATGCTCCTTATTTAATTTATATAAATTTCAAGTGAACTCTTAAAAAAAAATTATTCTTTAAAAAATGCTATATATTTCTGTTTTATGTAAATCAAGAATCAAAATTATAATATTAAAGTATTCAAATTAAAAATATATATTAATATATTTTTTTCTAGACCCATATTAGTGAGTCTAAAATTAGTTAGAATTAAAACTTGGGAAAGGTTGGAGCTTAGGGACTTTCATGACGAAGTTGCATATTTTTCGTTATATATACATATATACATATGTATATGTGTGTTTATATAGGTATAAATAGGCTCAAAGTGCTTGTATATATGTGTCATTCTAATGACATCAACCTCTACTAAATGGGGAACGGTCAAACTCTGACTACCAGAAATCTTCTCAGCATTTGCATTGGATGTTTACTTGAAAGAAAAGGCAAATTACGCTATTAGCCTCTATACTTTTACAACCGAATTCAATTGAACTTTTATACGTTTAAGTGTCCCATTTAGAATCAAGCCCCCCATCAGCTTCTACCATTAAAGGTGCTAGAGTAATGACATGGGGAATATTGGGAGAAAATACGACACAGTTATGCGAAAAGATACAATATACAGAGATCTATAGATGTGTCAATATGTAGACAGCGATTAAGGTTTAATTTAATGGGTTTAGTAATTATTGTTGTTTGATCAGCAGAGTTGACGGAGTAGAGGCGAAAAATATTCTGAAGAATGTGATGACTAATAAAGTGACAAACAGTCTCGATGTGTTTGGTGCGCTGGTGAAAAATGTCATTGTGATAAATCTGAATAACACACCAGTTGTCACAAGTTATAACATTAGTTGTGGTGGAGGAGACTCCTATGTTAAAAAAGAGCCAGTGAAGCCAAAGTAGTTCTTATGTTGCGTTAGCAATGGTAGGATACTTAGCTTTAGTACTAGAACGAGCAACCGTTGTTTGTTTCTTACTGCGCCAGAAAATGAGTAAGCCGTTCAAGAAGAAACAATAACTAGTGGTAAGGTGTCTGTCGGGGATATTTGGCCCAACATGCATCATAATAAGCCTGTAAGGTGGGAGGAACTGGGTAGAGAAATGAAGTCTATAAATAATGTGCCTTTGACATAGCAAAGAATGTGACGAACAACAGAGAAATGAGTGGTCTCAGGAGCGAACAGGAACTGACTGACTTGATAGACGACTTAGAGTGTCTAGGCGACTAACTCTGAAATATACCAAACTTCCAATTAGTTGATGATAGAGAGTGATGTATGGGGAAGGGAAGTTATCTGGTAGAGTAAGTTTGATATTCGGTTCTAGAGGAGTGTTGGAAGTGGTAGAATCAGTGATGTCAGTCTTGGAAATGATGTTAATGACAATATTTGAACTGAGAGAGAAAAAGTATCCATCTGCAGCAGATGAAACTTCAAGACCAAAACATAGGTGCATGCTGAGATCTTCCATCTTGAATTAACCATTAAGAACAATAAGTTAGGAAATTCCGCCTAGATCATCTCATGTAATGATCATGTCGTCCGCATACAGTAAAAGACAAACAATTTTATTGTCAACTTGGTGAATAAATAAGGTAGAATCACGAGTGCTTGTTATGAACCTGAACTGATTGATAGCGGTGTTGAATTTTGCAATTACATGTATGTGGAGCTTGTTCGATACTATATAAGGCACGACAAGGGCGACAAACTTTGTGTTCAGGATCAGTTAGGCCAAAAGGACTATGCATGTAAACTTCCTCAAGTTTATTGTCATTCAGGAATGAATTCTTAACATCCATCTAAAAAAAGGTCCATTTGCGAATGGCAGCAACGATAAGGAGAGTATGGACAGATGTGAATCTAGCTACTTGAGAAAATGTTTATTCATAGTGGATGCCATATTCTTAACTCAATCCTTTAATTTCCAAGAAGTCGGGAATTATATCATTCAACGAAACCATCAGAAAGTGTTTTTTTGTATCAAATAAGAGTTTTCAAAGGAGGGAGATCAACGAGATCCCAAGTATGAGTTTTGTCTAGGGTATGAAGTTCATTGTCTATTGCTTTTTGCTAAAAAATGGGGGTTAGTATTAGCCTCCTTGTAGGATTGAGGCTAATGCAAATTAAGTATGCTAGAAAAACAATGAAAATCATGAAAATATGTGGGAGGTTGCGTTACCCTACTTAAACGATAGGAATTCTCTAGGACAGACTCAGTTAGTGTAACATCTGAAGTAATTGGAATGGGCTCCAGGGAGTCGTGCCTAGGATCCATAAACAGAGCATAAACATCGGTGGGTGTTAATGGGGGTAGCTACAGGATCTATTTAAGGCTTAGTAATATTTGTGCTCGGATGATCAGGAAATAAGTTTATGGATGGATTAATGAAATATGGATGGTTGGTCGTAGATATCAAATGAAACTTGGATATAGAGGAAAACATCTTATGTTCCCAGAAGGTGACATAATAAGAAATACGAAGACAAGTATAAATGAGATCCTAATATCGATATCCTATGCGTTCAATTCCATATCCACGAAAACAACATACTCAAGCTCAAGGTTCAAGTTTGGTATGTTCATGAGATTGTAAAAGGATAAAGCAAGCACACCCAGAGATTTTTAAGAGACTGTAATTAGGAAAAACTCCATGCAATTTCTTATGAGAGAAAATATTATTGATGGTAGGAGAAGATACTCGATTGATGGTATAGACAACATGAGAGCAGCTACTCCCTAGAGGTGCTCCGGACAAGATGATGAAATGAGTAGAGCATGGACAATATCTAAGATATGTCGATGTTTACATTCAGCTCGACCATTTTGGGTAGAAGTGCTAGGAAGAGATCTATAGGGAAGTGTGCCATGTTTTTGAATGGTGGCAATGAAGGACTGATCCTTGTATTTCATGGCATTATCAGATTTCAAGATTTGATATTGTGAAAAAATTGAGTTTGAACCATAACAACAAATTCTAAATAGATTTTAGGTAATTTGGAACACTTATGCATAAGGTAAAACCAGGTGTACCAAGATTACTTGTAACGGTTCGGTTTCCCAGGGCCACCACTCGCTTTCTCCCCATAGAGAATGAATACGAAAATCCGGACGACCACCGAAGAGCCAATGTTTTATAGTTTTGATCTATGACTTTAAAATAACGTGGAATTAAATTGTCAAATATATTCACATTTTACCCCTATTTAAATATCAATATATCAAGTTTGAAATTTGCAAATGTTATTATATTAATTGGATTAAATCGGCATCTCACGACTAAGCATCAAATGGAGCATAAACTAAATCAATAATTTTTATTTTCTAAATCTGAACTAATTTAATTTCTTAACCAATACTCACAAACATATAATTAGCGAGTAATCAATAAGTCCTTTTATAAAAGGGTTAATTACACTTTACCCCCTGTAGTTTAGCTCATTTGCACTTCACCTCCCTGTGGTTCAAAGGTCGCCACTTACCCCTCCTATGGTCTTGGGCCTAAGTACAAAACTAACACTTTCTGTCAAAATTAACAGAATTGAGCCCCACGCGCTAGGAATATGGTTGGTCCTATTTTTTGTGTTTTTTTCCCTCCAAAATCCATTTTCTTTGTTCCCATTTTACCCTCATATTTCTCTATATAAGTGAAAGACTTCTCACTCATTTTTTGCACCAAACCAACAATAATTCACATTTATTACACCACAATAATTCTTAATTTATTATTTATTTTCAAGACTCTAATCATTATTATATCAAATTTTTTATTTAAAATTAATCTTATTAATTTCATTTGATTATTCAAATTTCACATTTTTTTATTCAAATATTTATTGATTTTCATTTCTTTTAATTAGTATCACTTATTTATTAAAAATTCATTTTTAGCACTGAATGCATTTGTAAATAAAGTCAAGGGTCAATTTATTGAATTCGAATATAAGGATAACTAAATAAAAATTCTAGTGATTAATTCGAAATTAAAACATAAATTGAGAGGTGATAATGTAATTTATTTCCATACCTAGAACACTTAATTTGGAGTTACAGTTCTACTTCCTTGAAATATTTTTAAATTTTATTCGAATATAATTTCAATTGAATTCAAGTAAAAATATTTTCCATTGAATTGAATTCAATTAAAATTAAATTCAATTTCATTTAAAAATATTTCAATTGAATTTTTAAAAATATTTCGAAATCAGAAACCCGACACATTTGCTCTTAATATTTCAAAATAGTTTCAAATTGGCCCCTTAGTTAGGTTCTGTTAGTAAAGTTTGAAAAAATTGGATGGAAACAGTCACGTGACAAGCACGTGACTATTTGGCTAAGGGTACATGCGTCATTTCATTTTTATTAATTTAATGGGACCTATTTGCATATTTTGTTAAACTTAAGGGGTAAAAATGTTTTTTTTCCTTTAATTTTTTTTCCAGATCGTCTTCTCTTCAACCGTCTATGGTCCCGTCGGCCGTTTCTGCTGAAGGAGAAGAAGATGGAGGAGAGTCGTCTATGGTCCTATCGGCCTCCGCCGAAGATGCGTGCTCTCTCTCACTGTCGTCTTCGTCTTCTTTGCCGTTACCTACGTCGTCTTCATTGATTTTGAAATTGAGTTTCGATTTGGATTTGGATTTTGAAATCGAATCCCTAGTTCGTTCACGTTCTTCTTCTTCGTCTTCTTCTCTATTTCGATTTCGGAGAGTTCTTCACCTCTGGGTTTCGATTTCGATTTTGAAATCGAAACCCAGTTTCGAAATCGAAATCAAAACCCAAAAATTTCGATTTCGAAATCGAAACCCTAGTTCGTTCACGTTCGTCTTCTTCTCCATTTTGATTGTTGTAATTGTGGCGGTGGTTGGAGGGGGAAAATGAGGGAGGAGGAGGGGAAGGGGAAGGAATCCGCAAAGGAGATTTAATGGCGGTTGTTGCGGTGGAGGAGCAAAAGAGGACGATTAAGGTATGATCGGAGACGGAGAGAGGTTCTCCGGCAGCGAAAAGAGAGAGGTTCTTTGGCGGCTGAGGCTCATGTTTTTTAGAGAGAGAGAGCTTAGAGAATTTTGGGTTAATTGCAGTTTACACCCCAAAAAAGTAAATAATTACGTAAGGGTAAAATCGATATTTTGACCTTTCTGTTAATGGAGTTACTATTGCACTTAGGTCCACAAACCATAGGGGAGTAAGTGGCGACGTTTGAACCACAGGGGGTAAATTGAAAATGGGCCAAACCACAGGGGGTAAAGTGTAATTAAACCTTTATAAAAATTGATAAATTTATAACTACAGCGATAACTATGATTTTTCAACTATCGCGTCGATGTTTCAGATTATCGCGTTATGGGTCTGAGAAATCTTAGATTATTACCATTTCAAATTATAATATTTTGGTTTACAATTAATGTATAGCATATATATATATATATATATATATATATATATATATATATATATATTAGACAGGGAGAATTATTATACCACTTGTAATTTCTAACTATTATAATACTATATAAACATATAATACATAAGTGGGCATATAAAATCATAGTGACCACTCATAATTTATATATTATCCATAAACCGGTTTACGCAATTGTATAATAAAGCACTCTCCACCTTAAGTGATAAAGAGTTAAATCGAGTAATATCTGAGCCAGTTAGAAATCGAATTATTCGATTCGATTTTATAATGGTAAATAATAAATACAATTATTAAAAAATAGAAATTCCACCAAAATTCCTGTCACCGTTTCATTTTCACCGACTCTGCAATCAAAATTGTGAGGTTTTAAGCCAATACTCAGTAGAATTTCAACCCTTCTAAGACGTGTATCCAATTTAATACAATCAATAAACATATAAGTATGATTTTTACATAATATTCACATAATCATAATTATTTCATGAAAATTAACAACTATAATTCGACAACAATAATAATGTAAATCTCATAATAGAGAAATTAAATACATATATTAAAAGAGTTAGAAAGTCTACTTGAAATCTGAACCCGAATACACAAAAGATTCAGAAAATATATATATTTGTGTATATGTATTTTTGAATCCCAGTTTGTAGCCCCAATTTCTTTTTCGGCTCCAATTTCTTCTTTTTTCATAATCTTTATAGTTAACACTTACTCAAAACCCTATGATTCATTATCCTCTTATCCCTTGAGTAATATCACTCCTCTCAAGTATAATATCATTATCATTATCATTCTCAAAGAACCTAGTATTTAGGTGTTCTCATCCATGAAGAGAGCTCATCATCTATCCTATCTTTTTATTTATTTATTAGTATAATAGTTATAATTGTTTTTCCTAACACGTGTAATCCTATAGGATATATATATTATATACACTTGGTTAGTTTATAGAAGGAAATAATTCTGATAATTTATTTATTTACACAAAGCTCCCCTTAAAATAGAAAAAATATTAATTATATCTCAAAATTCTTAAAAATATATTTTAACTGACATAATAGTCCCAAAACTATTAAAAATCAATTTAAAATTAACATTCAATCTCCCAAAATTATCAAACATTATTTATATAGTAAATTTGTAAAACAATCCCAAAAATATTAAATTTATTTAAAATAATATTTTTCAAAATATAAATTTTCGGGGTATTACATTACTCATCGACAAATATAACAAAGTACTTGGATCCTCATATTGTGGTAGAAGGTGAGAGTCCCCAAATATCAAGTGGATTAGGTCAAAGGGTGCCAAAGACTTGTACGTCGATGGATTTGCATCCCTCGAGTATATGACTACTCGCAAGTATACAAGGTCAAAATTTTAGTATAGTGTGATCATGAAAGATTGGGTTATCGTATCCACAGGGATTGGTGTCGTTACTATTGATTATCGCATTTGTCATGACCTAACTTTATCTAGGCTAAAAACAAATGTATTTAGTTGATTAAATTAATACTAATATAACCTAAATTAACTATACTAATATACTAATATGTTTTAGGGGAAAGAATTACCTAGGGATTAACTTGTTTACAAATACATGTTCGATCTCGATTTACTCACGTTTACGGTATTCGACCTATTTGAAAATCTCGGTACGTAAACTCCACCGCCACCTCTCTCGAGTATAAGACGGAGGAATACATGACTTCAAGTCAACGAAGAAGTCCCCCTCAACGTCTTAACGATCCTAGGTCACATGAGTCTCGCCCATCATCATTGATTGCACACAATCCAACTCCAGACCGGGTTATTGGATAATGCCTTGTATTTACCCTATCGACAATTTTCGTTCTAAAACTCCCTTGTTACTTCTCCCGAGTATAAGAAGAGGGATATAACGCGACTTCGTGTCAACGAAGAAGTCCACCTCAACGTCTTAACGACTCTAGGTCGCGTGAGTCTTGCCCCAACGTCATCGATTGTCCACAACCCAAACCCCGATCGGGTTATAGAATTGTGGCGTTTGTTTACCCTAATCCGAATCCGGGGTTTGTCAAACCCCGTATTCTCTATGTATCTAACTAAGTATGATAAACAAACAAAACAATAAACACAATCAAACTACGAAGAACAATCACAAACGAAACACCGAAATCATCCAAACACATATTTATAAATTTATTGTTAATCCCTATACAATCCACATTTAACTCGTGGTCATAACCGTATAAATATTGAAATTGAGCTACACATGATCCTAAGTTAAAGAAAACATTCTGCTGGTTCATTGCCTAGGCGGTGGTCCGTCAGTAGCATTTGTCTTCTCAGCATTTTCAAAGCTGCGGTGGAGGTCTGGACGCTGCGGCGATGGACTTCTTTCATAATTTTGCCTCCGTGCATGTTTTTCCACCGTTCTTCGACTGTTTTTGGTTCAATCTCATCGTTTCCGCTCCAGTTTCCTATCTTTTTGCCCCCACACCTGATTTAATACAAAAAGATAAAAATTAATTAAAACATAATAAAAATACTATATAAACGCTCGAAAACTAACTTAATTCGGTTTGAAAATATGTAGGTAGATCACACTTATTAAGAAACTGATTCACTATTGGGAAACGATAGGCATGTTGTTTAGATTGTTAACATGGAAGGCAATAGAGATGATTGTTAGAGACATCGCCTACTTTTCCACTAGATTCTAAAGTACAGATGCATCCTATGGTTGCATGAGCTAACCAAAAATACCAAAGGCTAAAAGAAGATAAGTTAAGTAATGGTGATGAAGATGGTGGTGCTATTAATGAGGATGATGGAGATATGGTAATAGTGATGAGGATGATAATAGTGAATATGTTGCACAAGTAGAAGGAAGGGCATGGGGGTGGTAATGGGGATTAAGATGAAAGATGCAAACCACTAAGCTCAAATAGATATCAAATTTTACGACCAGTCCCAAGAGTTTTTTTTTTGTTCAAGGATCATACACACGACAACCAATATTAAAAAATATTACTTTAAGTCCCAATTCACAGAGTTGCTAACAAATAAGAGGTTTAAAGTGAGTTTTGAAATTAAATATGTGTCAAAAATAGAAAGGTGCGAAGTAAAAATTTGACTGATGTGAGTGACACGCATATGAGAACCATCGGCTTTATGAATGGTAGGATCATTCTCAGTAGATAGTTTTGATAAAAATATTAGAATCAACGGTATGATTACAACAGGTAGAATCAAAGAAACAAGAATTACATGTAGTAAGTAAAAGGGAAATGAAATAGTTTGTACAGGAATCGGAGTAAAAACATTTGAAGAGTAAATCCGTATTCCCAATAGAGATGAAAACAATGGTGGAGGTAGGATAATAACCCTTTTTGGCAGTAGGAACGGTAGGTAAGGGACGAGGCTTCGCTTTGACATTGTCGTTGAATTAGAACAACATACAAAAAAATATATTGTATAATGTGAATTTGAAAAAATAAAATTAGGAGCTCAAAATTATCTTAGAACCTTCTAAGATCGTGAAAATGGATTGATGAATCCTTGAACCGGTCAAAAGACCGTGATGAACTGAATCAACAATATAAAGAGAAGTATATTGTATGATTCAAATTTGAACAAACAAAGGTCACGAATGAATTCAAAATGCTAAAATTAGCTAGGAGAACCGACCAAAAAGGGGTGATTCGGCCAAATGAATGAGCAAGGGCTGAACTAGATAATGTGGCAGCTGATGAAGCTAGACAACACAGTCGTTGACCTGATGACATGGCTGTTAACTTTGCTGATGTGGCAGCTGATGCGAACCAAATGCTTATATGTCAGTGATATGGGGATGGTGTGTTAATGATGTGGTAGCTAACATGGTGATTCAAGTGAGAAGCCATTTAAAAAATCGATGCTCCATTCATTAAAGGTCTAAAAGGGGAGATGAGGTTTCAGGCGGTGGAGAACTTCAAAGATAAGAGAAAAATGTATCCAAAAGGGACATAGGAAGTGTACATATGGACTAGCTAGTGCAAATTCGGGTAAATATGGTGGATTTCAGATGGGGAAAACCGATATGGTTGAGTAGCACCAGCGGGGTAAAAGTTAGTCAGATATTTGTGAATCAAGTGACTGGATTTGTGTTCTGGTATACAGATCGACGCTGATCTGTGATCTAAAGCACGAATCTGGTTTAGGAAAGAGAAAAAAGATAAAAGAAGGAAAGAATAGGAAAATGAGAAGGAAGAAAAGGAAAGAGTCAGAGCGCGTTTTCTGGCAATGGTGGCGTAAGTTTTTCGGCAATGGTAGGGTGGGGTTGTTTTGGCAGGATGGTGGTGGGGAGAGAGAGGGGAGGGGAGAACACCTCTCTCTCTGTGGTTAAAAAAAAAAAAGGGTTTAGAGAAATAGTTTTTTTAAATAGGGATGTTAGTATAAAAAAACAACTTAGAATATTTATGTATTTAATTTTTAATTGTTTAATTATTTTTAAATGGCTAAGGATAAAATTTTAGTACTATAAAAAATTTAGTAAGTTTTTATCTGTAGGGGAAGTAAGTGACATTTGACAAAAAATTATAAAGGGTGACTAATATTTAGTAAATAATAGTGGAAATTTCTGGTTATTGGCAAAACAACAGGGGAGGGGAGGTAAATGGCATATACCCTATAAATATAAATTATTGTTTCAAATTTTGAAGTTCAAGAATTAAATCAATAGGACTTATTTCATATTTATGATAAACTTTAGGGGCTATTGTTATAAATTTCATATAAACATTTTAATAGATAAATTGCGAAAGGGTGGGAGCTATGGGCTTTGAATTATCGTATTCAATTAATTCAAGGACATTATAATCTAATATAAAATCATATATATATATATATATGCTTGTATATATATCTTCTACTGACATCAACCTCCATATATTATGTATGGAAGGTGAAGTTTTGACTACCTGAAATTTTCTTAGCAGTTTCTCTCAATGTATATATGCTTAAAAGAAAAGTCAAATTACAGTATAAACGTCTATATATGACTACCCAATTCAATTAAGTTCTTGTACTTTTACAATTCTTTCAATCAATTTTTTATAACTTTAAATGTCGCAATTAAACATTTATATATTTTTAATGTGTGCCGATTAAGTTCTCCATCAATTTTTACCATTTAAAATAATATCTGATTACAGCTTAAGCATGTTATTACAGACCACAGATATTGATTATAACCTTGGAGAAAATTGCACTGTCAGCCCCACAACTTTTTCTAGTTACTAGGGAAGGGTAAGTGTTACCCACGTACCCATCGGAAAAAATAATTTATTAAAAAAATATATAAAGTTTTGCTGAGAAAATATTTTTATAATAATTCTATCAATTGATAATTTGAAAACATAACTCAAAATGAAAAATAAAATAAAATAATAATGTTATGGATTCTTTCGGCTGCTATGGTTTGAAAACCAACATGTTGCAAATAGCATCTCTACACAGCAAGAATTTGGATTATTAGCCAACAAAATACCTGCCATAAGAATGTAGAAATGTGAACATGACGATATTTTAGAAGTGAAAACAAATACAACTGACTACATTAATATAACCCATATCGTTTATCTATGTTCACTACTAAAAATGTATATTATGATGTGTGCAACAAGAAGTTTGTAGCCTTTTTTATTAGTTGTTTCAAAGGACTTGTGGAACAAGAGAATCTGTTCTTATAGTAACCAAAATTGCTAAATATATTAAAACAGAGAAATTATTTTTTCTACTACACATAGGTAGTAAAAAGAAGAATGATGAATGAATGCAATAATGATGACAAGTAAGAAATAAGAAAGAAAGTAATGCGAAAAATAGAAATATGAATATAGTAGGTAAGTTAGATGTATTACACGACAACATAGATACATCAAACGAAGAACAAAATGATATTGACAATAGGCCTTTTTTTCACACTTTTTCTGACTATAAATGTAGTAGCAATAGCAACTAGCTGGGGGCATGTATGAATAATCAAAGTCAAATCTATATTATCAAAGTTAAATCATAAGAACCAAGTGTTGTCAATTGAAAATTTTATTTAAAAAAAAAAAAAAAGTAAAAAGAAAAACAACAACAACAACTAGGAAACGTGGCGTTAACATGTGCCAGGCGATAGACAGAAGATGTGAAACGTGGCATGAATTACCAGTGACATGATAAAATTTGCAAAAGATCATCTTTATTAAATGAGTTGTGTTGGGCACAAGTCTGTATTTCTTTAATATTTGAGTTGAGAGAATTAGATGGGCTAAATTGCCTTATACAATTTGAAGGACCTAAACTCTATAACCCACTATTTATTAGAGTAATTTTTATGTGGATACATAATATTTTTATGAAAACTTCAGAATCACTATAACCTGTCACAATTAAAAATAAATAAAAATAAAGAGGAAAATCACAATGATTTATGTAATTAATATATAACTCAAATATTTTAATTGAACGAAAACAAATATAAAATTGCTAGTTTAAACAAATAATATACAGATTTGATTAAATCACAAGTAAATTGAAAAATGCACAGATTAATTCATTCAAAACAATATAAATTAGACAACTCCACAGACCCTAACAAAACACTGAAACACAATACGATTAGTTAGAAGTAGTAGGTACGAGAATACATGCGAAACAAGGCTGTTTGGATTGTCCTCTCTTGTTGAATTCAACATCTCCAATATAAGAAATGTAAGCACGTTTGGAAAGCCATGACCATATTTTTGTAAGCAATCATTCTGCTGAGATGATTTGAAATTCATTCACTCTGAAAGAACACTTGATGACTTTGTGGCATGGAATGCCACAAAGTCTAAAGGCACTCCTTTACAAAGACACAACAGACTTCGAAGATCATCAAACCCATAACAAGTATACATCATCTCAACAGGATTGAGCATAATTGCCTAAAAAGATGAATAACAATGAATAAATGAAATATGTAGTTCATTTTCCAAGAAAAATCTGTCACACCCCTCCCCGGGCCCCCATCGCTCGAGGTCAGGCGTGACATCAACTTAACGTCACCAGACTACTCAACAAATATATATATATATATATATATACCTGTACCCCTATACATTTTTTTTTTTTAAAAAAAAAATATTATATATTTACCCACTTCAAAATTTAGGAATACATTTGTTTCAAATATTCACAACAAAACCATAAAAAGAAAACTGAATCTTCTAAGGTTCACACCTGCCCAACTAACCTTCCAAAATAACACCACCTCTTAACTCTACCTAGTGCCAGTAGTGGACCCACTTCTAACTGCGGCACCTGAAACCAAATATTTTATCGGTGTAATGTCTTCATAATATAAAAATAAATTTTTTCAATTTACATAGAAAACAATACACTCACCTCGATTTCTGCGCTACAAACATATTGTCGTCCAAAAGACTATGCAGACGTCGCCGCCTGTAAACCTAATAGCGATAGGGCCTAAATTAATAATTTATTTGAAATAAAACAAATATGTAATGTGTGGCCCTAAAATGCACTATTTTCTATTCCCAAAATTTTTGATTACATGAAGTTATTATACGCCCAATTTCTATGTCGATATTAACTGTACGAAAATTATTATAGTAACGATTAAAAAAAAAAATCCGCATTAATAATTTAATTTGTAGAAAAATCTTAAGCGACTATTAAAATTTTTATTAGTCAACGAAATACTAAAAATTGTCGTTTTAGTAAAATTTACAATTTTCATTTTAAATGGTATTTTTCGCAAATTAGATATTTCTATACCGATTGTATTTCTCGAACCTACTATATATATTTTGACATAAATATATATATATATATATATATATATATATATATATATATATATATATATATATATATATATATATATATATATATATATATATATATATATATATATATATATATCTGCCTGCATAATTAGTCCCAATAATCGAATGTGTTATACCGTTTATTTTAACACACACATATATGTGTGTGTGAGCTCAAACCCAAAAATCCACCGTTTAGTTTGTTTTTGTTTTTTTTTTTTTTTTTTTTCTTTGGTTAAAACTTGACACTTGTCACTCTCATGCACCACACACACACACACAGATATATATATATATACACTAAAATCAATTTTTGGTTTCCTTCCATGTGAAGGAAACGTTGCAAACCTTTTTTTTTTTTTTTCTCTCTCTTATCCTTGACTCATTGAATTGGATTTTTATTTTTCAAATGACATTAATCTCCCCTAATTATCTTTAAGATATCATTTAAACTCAAAATCTAAAATTTATATTTTAAAAATGATAATCGACCTCTAATTTTTTTTTTAAAAGCTAAAGTTAATATTAACATATTAATCCCTAAAATTTTAAAACAACTATTAAATGACATAATTCACCCCGTTCTTTTCTAAATGTTTTAGAATGTAGCTAAAAATTATGCATATGCAAAATTAAGGTCTTACAACCCTTTTCTCCTAAAAGAAATTTCGTCTCAAAATTTTAGTTACCTTAAACGAATAAATGAGGGTATCTATTTTTCATCTCATCTTCTCGCTCCCACGTCGCTTCCTCCACCGAGTGACTGCGCCAGAGCACTTCCACCAATGGAATCATTTTTGTTTGCAACACTTGATCTTTATGGTTCAGAATCTAGACCGACTCCTCAACGTATGTCAAATCCTCTTTCAATTCGATTGGTTGAGAAGTCAACACATGCGAAGGGTCTGGCACATATTTCCTAAGCATCGACATGTGGAAAACGTCGTGTAATCTGAATAATTCTGGTGGTAGGACTAGTCGATAAGCCACCGTGCCAACTCGTTCTAGAATCTCGTATGACCCGATATACCTCGGACTTAATTTCAATTTCTTCCCAAATCTCACTATGCCTTTCCATAGGGATATACGCAAAAACATATGATCACCCACTTCAAGTTCTAACTCCCGCCTATGTTTGTCAGCATAACTCTTTTGCCGACTCTGACCAGTCTTCAATCTTTCCTGAATCACTTTTACCTTGTCCGCTGTCATCTGGGCTATATCCAGCATCAATAATTTTTGTTATCCCACTTCAGTCCAACATACTAGAGTTCTGCATCTCCTCCCATACAACGTTTCATATGGTGTCACCTCGATTATCGAATGGTAGCTATTATTATAGGCAAATTTCATCAATGTCAAATGATCGTCCCAACTATCAGGAAATTCTAAAACACAACTCCTTAATATGTCTTCCAACGTCTGAATCGTACGCTCTGATTGGTCGTCAGTCTGAGGATGAAAAGCTATGCTAAATTTTAAGTTGGTACCCAAAGCAACTTGGAGACTCGGCCAGAATTTCGAAGTAAGTCTCGAATCTCTATCCGACACTATGGAAGCTGGCACCGTGCAATCGGATAATCTCATCAATACACAATTTCGCATACTTGTTCAGAGAATACGTTGTCTTTACGGACAGAAAATGAGCAGACTTGGTAAGCCTGTCAATAATCACCCAAATAGAATTATGTCTCTTTTGAGTGCGAGGTAATCCCGAAATAAAATCCATCGTGATATATTCCCATTTCCACTCCGGGATAGGTAGAGACTGTAATAATCCACCTGTACGTTGATGCTCAATCTTGACTTGCTGACAAACGAGACACCTGACAACAAATTCAATAATTTCTCGTTTCATTCCATTCCACCAATAGTGTTTTCGCAGATCCCGATACATTTTGGTACTGCCTAGGTGCATTGCGTATGTTGAGCTATGCGCTTCCTCCGAGATATATTTATTCAGATTGGCATTATTAAGCACACACAATCTATTTTCAAACATCAAGACTTCATTATTATACCGAACGTGATAGTAAGCTCTGTGACCATTCCTTACTTTATCTTTGATCTTCCCCAATTGACCATCCGATTTCTGCGCTTCTATAATACTGTCGATCAATGTCAATCTTAAAGTCAAAGTCGCAAGCAAAGCTGTCGTCTGACCAACCGACAACTGAATTTGCAGATATCTCAACTCAACATATAGATTAGTGTGAACAACTTGAATATGTGCAATTGAACCTGTCAATTTTTGACTTAGCGCATCTGCTACAATATTGGCCTTTCCAGAATGATAGTGGATGGTGCAGTCAAAATCCTTGATTAACTCTATCTAACGTCTCTGCCTCAGATTTAGTTCCTTCTGAGTAAATAAATATTTCACACTCTGGTGGTTAGTATATATATCGCAAGTCTCGTCATACAGATAGTGTCTCCAGAGCTTTAGGACAAACACAATTGCCGCCAACTCCAAATCATGCGTCGGATAATTGCGCTCATGATTCTTTAATTGCTGGAAGGCATATGAAATCACGTGACCATGTTGCATCAGTACACACCCTAGCCCCTGGTGTGAAGCATCACTGTAAATTACAAAACCACCACCTTCTGTCAGGAGAGAAAGTATTGATGCAGATATCAATCTACTTTTCAGCTCTTGGAAACTTTACTCACATTTGTCAGTCCACTCGAATTTAGATTCCTTGTAGGTCAATCGAGTTAATGGGGCAGCTATAACAGAAAATTCTTGTACAAACTTACGATAATAACCCGCCAATCCCAAGAAGCTTCGAACCTCGATCATACTTTTTGAGCTTTCCCATTGGACAACAACTTCGACTTTCTTTGGATCAACTTGAATACCATCCCCCCGAGATAACATGCCCCAAAAATACAACTCTATCCAACCAAAACTCACATTTACTGAATTTTGCATACAGGTACTTCTCTCGCAAAGTCTGCAACACAATCTTGAGATACTCTGCATGTTCTTCTTTATTTTGGGAATAGATCAATATATCATCAATAAACACGATAATAAATTGATCTATATAAGGCTGGAAGATCTGATTCATCAAATCCATAAAAACAGCAGGGGTATTCGTCAACCCGAATGACATAACTAGAAATTCATAATGTCTACCTCGTATGGAACGCCATCTTCAACATATCGCTATCTCTGACCTTCAGTTGATGATATCCTGATCGGAGATCTATTTTGGGAAACACCTTGGCCTTCTACACTTGATCGAACAGATCATCAATTCTAGGTAACGGGTATTTATTATGAACCATCACCTTATTCAAGTGCCTGTAATCAATACACATCCTCAGCGTACCATCCTTCTTCTTCACAAATAACACTGGGGCTCCCCACGGAGAAACACTAGGTCTGATAAACCCACGGTCCAATAGATCTTGCAACTGAATTTTCAATTCCTTTAGCTCGGTAGACGTCATACGATAGGGTGGAGTTGATGTAGAAGAAGTTCCTGGGAGTAACTCGATAGTGAATTCAATTTCCCTATCCACAGGAAACCCTGGCAATTCTTCTGGAAATACATCGGGAAAATTCTCAACCATTGGAATATCCGCCACCTGTACTTCATTTTGACTGGTGTCAATCACATGCGTGAGATATCCTTGGCATCCCTTCTTTAATAATTTTTTGGCCTTCAGAACTAAAATCAAACTGATAGGGGTGATGATTCAGCCCCTAAAAAATACGAACATTGGTTCGCATGGGATTCGAAATGTAATTTCATTTTTAAAATAATCCACTGTAGCATGATAACCGGTTAGCAAATCCATACCCAGTATCGCTTCAAAATCATGAATACTTAGGGGTAATAGATCCCCCAACAATTCTCTATCACCAATACAAAGCGAACTGTCTTTATACGTATTATCTATCAACACGAACTCGCCCATAGGGGTAGATATAATAATATTATATGACAAAGAAGTAGAAAATTTGTTTATGTGCATTATAAAAGTATCCGAAACAAATGAATGAGTATAACCGGGATCAATAAGTATATGTGCATCTCCATCATATAAAGACATGATACTTGTAACCACATCTGGGGTTGCCTGGGCATCCTGTCGGGTAGTGGCAAATACACGACCTCGAGTCGGAGGTCTACCAGCAGTTCTTCTACCACGCCCCTGAACACTGCTAGGGCCAGCACTACCCACACTACTCACAGAGGGTGCAAATATAACAGCGAATTTCAGACAATTCGGAGATATATGACCCCGCTCATGACAACGAAAACATATTAGGCCTCCCATGGGACAGTCCCTAGCAAAACGATCCGGTGATCCACATTGATAGCATACGGGTGTCCCGGCTCGACTAACCATCTGGCTCCTACCCTGTCCTCACTGGCCAACATTCGGTCCATACACATTCTACTGTCACCTGGAATATGATTGCCGCGAACCTCGGCCCCTAGTAGATTGATCGGTTGTTGGGGCCCGAGCAAATGGCGATCGAACTACAACTCCACGAGAAATGCCACCTGGATATCTGTTAGATGACTCAAATCTACTCTTTTTATACTGCTCGCAGTTCTCGGCTGTTTCACGTACATCCCTCTCTATTAATCTAGCCGTGTTTACCAATTCTACGTAACTTTTAATCTGTATGCCCGTCAGCCTGGAACGTATTTCTAAACCGATTCTTTTTTTAAATCGTCTATATTTCGCTTTTACCAAATTAGGGGCAAAGCGGGACAGGACATCAAATTTAATTTCATACTGCAGAACGGTCATCTTCCCCTGTTTCAGTGATATGAATTCCTCCTCCATCTGGAATCGATAGGATTTAGAAAAATATTTTTCATTAAACACCATAACAAATCGATCCCAAGAAATCTCCTCACCTAAAACTGAAATTAACCTCTTCATTTTCTCCTACCAATGTTCGACCTCTTCCTTCAACTGAAAGGTGGTAAGAGAAACTCGACTGTCATCGGTAATTCCCATGGCATCAAATATGTGCCCCACCCTCCTCAACCAATTCTCGGCATCAGCCAGACCCGCAATTCCCGTAAAAGCCGAAGGGTCCAATTCCTTGAATCTTTTTAGGAGTACCGCCGAAGAAGTTGCTATGTCAGCTTGGCCCTTCTGACAGTCCATCACCTTTGCCTGCTGCTCTGTCAGTTGCGTAGTAGCCGGCAAAATTCGCTCAACGGCATTCAAACTTTTATGCATCATATCCCTCTTCCTCTGGGATCCAGTACTCCCAGTACTCTCATTTTTACGCTCCATACTCAAGATCTAAAACGAAATTTAATAAGCAATAGGTCCAATAGACAAACGACAGTACATGACGAAAATGTACTATTTAATCTAATAACTATCACTCACGTGTTGAACCCACCTATCGACATCCTACCTCACGGCCCACTATTGGTTAGACAATCTGACATGTTTACAGAACCTATAACCTAAACTCTGATACCAAAAAGTGTCACACCTCTCCCCGGGCCCCCATCACTTGAGGTCAGGCCTGACATCGACTTAACGTCACCTGACGAGTCAACACACACACACATGCGCACACACATACACACACATATATACCTGTACCGCTATACATTTTTTTTTCTCAAAAAAATATAATATATTTACCCACTTCAAAATTTAGGAATACACCTGTCCCAAATATTCGCAACAAAACCACAAAAAGAAAGTTGAACCTTCCACGGTTTACACCTGCCCAGCTAACCTTTCAAAATGACACCACCTTCTGACTCTACCTAGTGTCAGTAGTGGACCCACTCCTAACTGCAGCACCTGAAACTAAATATTTTATTGGTGTACTGTCTTCATAATATAAAAATAAACTTTGTCAATTTACATAGAAAACAGTACATTCGCCTCAATTTCTACGCTACAAAAATATTGTCGTCCAAAAGACTACGCGGGCTCCATCGCCTGTGAACCTAACAGCGATAGAGCCTAAATTAATAATTTATTTAAAATAAAGCTAATATGCAATGCGTGGCCCTAAAATGCACTATTTTCTATTCGCAAAATTTTTTATTACACGAAATTATTATACGCCCAATTTCTATGTCGATATTAACTGTACGAAAATTATTATAGTAACGATTACAAAAAAAAATTACATTAATAATTTAATTTGTAGAAAAATATTAATCGATTGTTAAAAATTTTATTAGTCAACAAAATATTTAAAATTTTCATTTTACTAAAATTTACAATTTTTATTTTAAACAGTATTCTTCGCAAATTAGATATTTCTATACCAACTGTATTTCTCGAACCCACTATGTATATATTTTGACATAAATATACATGTATATCTGTCCGCATAATTAGTTCCAAAAATCGAACGTGTGATATAGTTTATTTTAATATATATATATATATATATATATATATATATATATATATATATATATATATATATATATATATATGTATGTATGTATATTCATGTGTACATATTTAAGAAAATTACTACTTGTTCTTCTCCTATTTCTTTTTCTTTTTCTTTTTTTTCCTGTTTGTTTGATTTCGGCTGATGAACTTATATATATGTGTGTGTGTGTGTGTGAGAGAGAGAGAGAGAGAGCTCAAACCCAAAAATCCACCGTTTAGTTTTTTGTTTTTTTTTTTTTTCTTTTGGTTAAAACTTGACACTTGTCACTCTCATGCACCACACACATACACACACATATATATACACCAAAATCGTTTTTTGGTTTCCTTCCATGCGAAGGAAACGTTGCGAAACTTTTTTTTTTTCCTTATCCTTAACTCATTGGATTGGATTTTTATTTTTTAAATTACATTAATCTCCCCTAATTATCTTTAAGATATCATTTAAACTCAAAATCTGAAATTTATATTTTAAAAATGATAATTGACCCTTAATTTTTTTTAAAAAAAAAAAAACTAAAGTTAATATTAACATATTAATCCCTAAAATTTTAAAACAACTATTGAATGACACAATTCACCCCATTATTTTTCAAATGTTCTAGAATGTAGTTAAAAATTATGCATATACAAGACTACGGTCTTGCAAAATCTATCAATTCTCTTCAATTTAAGGGTGCTCTTGGGTAAGGACTATCGAAGAGGATTCGACTAATTGATAAGTTTAAATTCCTAATTTCACCACTGCAGAAAGGAATTTGTAAAATTCTTTGGAATTTCAAAATGAAAATTAAGAGAGGTTTTTGGTAAATTCTTCTGAATAAGGTGCACCTCTCCATCTCAAGGTGAAATAATGTTAATAAAATTGAATTTTCAAAAACTTGATCCGAACAACAAATTTTCAAATAATAGGATTCATTTCTAAATTCCATGAATTTATTTAAGTCCTTATTTGAAAATACTGCAAGGGTGTTTTTGGGTGTAATATTTTATTTCAATAAGGAATATTTCTTTGCCCAAGTTCTTTAGAAAAATTAAGAAAGTTGTTCAAAATCAAATGCCTCTTTCAAATACCCTACCCAAACATACCATAATAGAACGTTTATAGATTATAGACTTCCAAATTCACTTGCTTACGTAAAGTACATGTAATTATGCAAGTAAATCGTAAGAGTCAACTAAATTGAAAACAAATGCCTAAAAAAAGTTACATAGCTGATACCTGTCATATTTTTGTCCGTTTCCTATATGAATTTCCAGCAAAGCTTCCACCCAATTAATCCATAGTGTCATATAGAAAATGAAAATCTGTATCATTTGGAAAATACAAGTAAAATATGTTTCAAATAATAGGAAAAACAAGTACAGTATACTGGATACAACAAAATTGGAATGCAAGAGAATTAGATGCATAGTTTTCAATTTTATGGTTTCTTCATGGAAGACAAGAAATAGAAGGAAAAAAATCCCCGAAGCTGCTCACAATTCCAAAGTAGAACATATCGCTGGGAGAACCAAAAAAGAAGATCAAGCATATGGCAGAAGGGTGAAACATGGCCTAATACCAGCTATCTATTGAGGTGTACGGAACACCATGACAAGATGAGGATGACATGCGTAAGTTATCTACATCAACAGGAAATAACAAAATAGGAAGGGCATAAATGATTTTTCCAATTTTTATTTATTTTTATTTCTTTTATTTTATTATCATTATTATTATTTTTTTTTTTGTCATGGAAAAATAAATGTAAAAAAGCAAATAAAGCAAAAAAGAAACAAATACCTAAAGGAGTCTCAAAACTCCGATGATGGCAACTTTCGTGGATATTGATGAACTCAAATTATCTCGCGACGAACGACGTCCTTCCAGCGGAAAACACCTCACATAGAACCTAAAAATCTTTAAAAAGGTTTATCACAAAGAAAATAGGGGAAAAAAAACAATCCACCAGAAATTGATGAGACACGGCGAAGTGGAGGGTAGATGTAGATGAAAATGAAATCTACATTTGGAAAAATAGGAAGAATCAGAAATAACATGAGTTGGAAAGAAAAAATAAAAGTAGGATAATTAGGGTTTTATTTATACATTGTTAAAGTCACGCCGCAATCCAACGTCGTCGGCGCTAGGGCCATTATGATGATGATGATTTCATGGAGTAGGATGCCGCCGGATCCATATCACTTTCTCGCTCGCTTGCTCTACCTTCCCTATCTCTCTTTCGCAAATGCTTCAATTCATCGTTCTCTCTGTCGTCTCCCAATAGTAGTTCGGAGGTCGGCAACAACACCAGAGTAAGGTATCTTCGACGCACTCCGGAGCCTCATTTCTTCCTTGAGCTCTCTATCTCTGACTTTGTCACTGTGTCCTCCGAGAAGTTGTCGTTGCCGCTATGGCAGTCGATTCCTCATTCTCTCTTTCAGATTCCAGTAGGATTTGAGAGGTCGACAGTAGGTGAGGCAGAGAGTTATGATGAAATAAAGAGAGTTCTCAAACATTAAGGTATAGCTCAGATAGGTAAGTAAAATTTCGAATAAAGACATGGATATGATCTATTAAATGACGCATGGGGACGGAGATTAAATGTGCAAAATTGCCATAACACCCAGCATTGGGAAAAAGAAAATAAAAAGTGCAAGAATGAGAGTTTTATCTGTATATTGTCGAAGTCACGCCGCAATCCAATGTCACTGCCAAAGCCACATTGCTTTCTCATTTGCTCTCTCTCTCTCTCTCTCACTGATGCTTCAATTTGTCGTTCTCTTTGTTGTCTCCCAGAAGCAGTTCGGAGGTCGGCTATTGCACCGGAACAAGGTCTCTTCGTCGTGTTCCAGAGCCTCGTCTCTCTCTCTCTCTCTCTTTCTTTCTAACTTCATTGCTCTTTCTGTCATTGTGTCCTCCAGGAAGTTGTTGCTACGACCATCGATTACACTTTCACTCTTTTGGATTCTGATAGAATTTGAAATGTCGGTGGTAGGTGTGGTGGAAAGTTATGGTGAAATGAACAGAGAATTCTCAAGCATTAGGGTATAACTTAGATTGGCAAGTAAAATTATGAATAAAGACATGGATATGGTCTATCAAATGACGCATAAGAACGGAGATTAAAGTGAACTACAAATTTTCCATTAAATGTGCGAAATTACCATAACACCCAGCATTGAGAAAAAATATTGAAAATACCAAATAAAAAAATAAAAGAAAAACTCAACCTCAATATTACAAAATCAACTTTGCATTGGCTCTTTTATATATGTTGTAAGGAAAAGCATCCCCGAAGCTACTCACAATTGTTGACACACCATTTTGACTTTCCCCAAAAATAATTTTAATTTTATTTTTTTGCAATTTATTTGTACCTTATTTTATTTTCTATTTTATTATAGAAAACAAAAAAATAGGAAAAACAAAAAAGAAGGAAAATGAAAAGAAAAGAAGAGAAAAGTAAAAATAGAAAATAGAAAACAAAAAAAAAGGAACGAAAAAATTAAAACAAAAATAGAAACCGAAAACATAAAAAAGAAAATACAAAAAAAAAAAAAAGGAAATAAAAAAATAGAAAAGCGAAAAAAAAGTTTATTTTTCTTTACCAAAATGAGACTAGGTTTTCTTTTTTCCCCTTACTTCCTTTTCCCTTTCCTACTGGGTTTTATTTCATTTTTCTTGCAGAATTTGGACTAGTTTTTCCTAGGGTTGTTAGGGTTTTTCACTCCCCATCATTCCCTATAAATAAGACCCTCCCCCTCATAATTTATTCACACAAAAACTTCAGAGAAAAATCCTTTGGGGAACTTAGAAATTTAAGGAGAAATCCTTGAAGGGAGCGAGGATTCGAGAGAAATTTTTAAGAGGATGATTTTTAGAGAGAAACCCTTCGGGGGCACACAAAAATTCAGAGAGAAACCTTTCAGGGAGACATGACAATTCAAAGAGAAACCTTCTTAGAGAGTGATTCTCAAAGGAAACCTATTCGGGAAGCTGCCGCCGAGAGAAAAACTCGTGTTTTTGGAATTTTGCTAGGGCAGGTCAGTTTCTTCTCCCTTAATTCTTTTCATTTTTTTTCTTATTATCGCAATCTAAATTTCTACAAGTTTAATTTCGTTAAAATCATCCAATGATTAGATGAAACACCAGGACAATGTTCTTTCTTCTCAGGCTTAACGTTCGAGTGTTAGACCAAATTATTATTTTTATTTTACTATTTTTTTAATTATTGTCATCCTTTTATTTAAGTTGTTTCTCTTCATACAAAAAATCTAAAAAACAAATCATCCGATGATTAGATGAAAATGTCAGGACGAGGATTTCTTTCTTGGACTCAACTTTCAAGAGTAATTTAAGGATTTTTTTTCTTTTAATATAAATACTTTTGTTATTTATGTTATTTCTATACTTAAATTCATAGTTTAAAAAAAATAATAAGTTGTTTTGTATGAATTAATTCTTACAAGCCTTAGGACGAATTTAACGATTCAATAAATTGAAGGAGAGATTTATATACCAACGATTTGTGGTAGCACGTAAATACGTCGTTACTTTCACCGCAAGTATACGGGTCAAATTTTAGTATAATGGGAAGAGTAAGGGTTGTCATATCCACAAGGATTGTTTGAGATTATCGTTGAGTACCGTAATTATCATAACCTAATTTTATTTAGGCGACAAAAATATGTTTTGTTTATAAATATAAATATTAAACTAAAATACTAATTAATCTAATTACATTATTTATACTATATTGAGATGTTTAGGGGAATGAATTATTTAGGGATTAGCTTCATTTACTTAAACGTGTCTGGTTTCGTTTAGTTAACAATAATAGTATTCAACCTATCCGACAATCTCAGTATCTTAAACTCATTTACTCCCTCTCCCGAGTGTAAAGCGAATGAATATGTGACTTCGCGTTAACGCCGAAGTCCCCCTCTAGCATTTTGTAGAACACATGGTTACATGAGTCTCGTCCCAACGTCATGGATTGCACACTTTTTAACGCCCTCCTGAGTCATTAGATCGTCGCGTTGTACTTAAATCCTAGTCCGAATTTAAGGTTACCTCTCCCGAGTGTCAAACCCCGATTTCTCAATATATCTAAACAAGCATATAATGAAAATACAAGAACGGTAAACACAACTGAATAGCGAATAACAACCGTTAAAGAAACACAATTCAAACAAATGATATTTTCATAAACTATATTAATCCCATAGATAATCCATGTTTAGCCAATGGTCATAATCGTATATACAATGCTAAATAAGCTAAACATGCTCAAACAAACTACCAAAGTTAAGAAATAAAGAAAGAAACGAAGGAACTTAGCCGTTATCCGAAGATCCGACGTTAAAACCACTTCGAGAGCATTTCTCCTTCTTCGAAATGTGATCTTCTTCTTCGGGTTTAGATGAGCTCTCCCCAAAACTCTCAAGATTAATCTATTTCTTCTCTAATAAGGTCTCATGGCCGAAAATGAGAGAAGGAAAGAAGATAAGGGAACCAAAATATATAAAAGTATCTAAAATACTACTTTACAGGTGTAGGGGTCACCGCTTGACATTTTTCATCATTTTTCCACCGTTCTTCTACCGTCGTTCCACCAATTAGATTGATTTTCAACCGTTTTAGCTTATTTTCACCCCCAAACACCTGATTTATACAAAAATAAATAAAAGCTAATTAAAACACGATAAAAATACTAAAAAACTACCAAATTCGGTTTGGAAATAAATGAATAAATTACCCATATCAATTTGATTTCCCAAATAGAGTAGAATTTAGAAATGGTCGATTTAAAAAATCACTTCCCTTAATAAGTTGTTTCGTTGGATCCCGGTTAAGTCTTAGAGGAATTAGTTTTGACAAAACTTATTAATGTGACGTTCTCTTGATTTTCATCTCCATAGGATTTAAGGGAATGTAAAATCGGGATTTCTTTAAATTAATTGAGAAAATTAGGAAAGTAGGCATTCCATGACATTGCATTCATATAGAAAGTAATGTAATATTTCACATCGTTGTGCATGTTGCCTTTTGCATCACTTAGAAGACACTTAAATTAATTTGTCCACTTAAATTAAAGAAGTCCATCAAAACATACATAAAACTCCCCCCCCCCCCCCCCCCTGCCCCGAGGATCATCTTTGTCCAATTTTTTTAATATTTGATACGAGGTCATACAGGGAAAACATTCAAAAAGTTCCAAAAATTTGTCCCATGCTAGTTTGGAAAATACCAAAATGAGCTTATAAGAAAGAAAAGATTTTTTAAAAAAAAAAAAAAAACATTTCAGACTCAAATGAATTGGACTTAATTGGACATAAGGTATTGCTTTTCACACAGGCATCTTAGGGTGCCTAAAACCTTTCGCAAGAGTAACCGACCACCAAACTTTTTTAAATTAATCTTTGGTTTGATCATGTCCTGGAGTCAATTTTACTTAGGCCTTTTAAATTATTTTTTTTGGTAACCTAGCACACCATTTAAACCCAATGTTAGATTGTGACTCCTCATTTTTAATGGCTAAAGTATTTTTTGAGAAATTCAGCACTTTAAAAATTCCTTCTCTTTTATGCTTTATTATCTTATATTCTTTCCAGCTTTCAAAAAATCGGGATGCATCAACAATTCCAAAGTAGAACATATTGTTGGGCGAAGAAAATAAGAAGAGCAGAACAGGTGTCAAGCATTTGGTAGAGGGGTGAAATGTGGCCTAATATCAGCTATCTGCTGAGGTGTAGGGAACACCATGACAAGAGGTGGATGACATGTATAAGTTATCTACATCAAAAGGAAATAAGAAAAGAAGAAGGGCATAAATGACTTTATTCAAATGTGTGTGTGTGTGTTTTTTAGCAAAATAAATAGAAAAAAATAAATAAAGAAAAAGGAAATAAATACCTAAAGGAGTCTCGACACTTCAACGCTTGTGGGAGGTGGCGAACGTGACACCCGTTGAATTCATAATATCACGTGACGAACAACGTACCATCAGCAGAAAGCACCTCACATAGAACCTCAAAATCCCTAAAAAGGTTTATCAAAAATCAAACGAAAAAAAAAAAAAAGTCCTGCCGAAAATCGATGAGATCCGATGTGGTGGAAGGTAGATGTAGGTGAAAATGAAATCTAAATTTGAAAAAATAGGAAGAGTCATAATTAATTTGAGTCAAAAAGAGAATAAAAGTGAGAAAATGAAGGTTTTATCTATACATCATCAAAGTCACACCGCAATCCAACGTTGTCGGCGCTAAGGCGGAGAAGGCAACAACGATATCACGGATTGGGATGTCGTCGGGGCCACGTCACTTCCTCGCTCACTTTCTTTGTCTTTCGTCTCTCTCTCTCTCTCTCTCTCTCTCTCACCAACACTTCAATTTTTTGTTCTTTTTGTCGTTTCCAAGTAACAATTCAGAGATCGACAACGGCGCCGAAGCGAGGTCTTTTCATCGCACTCCATAGCCCCGTCTCTTCCTGAAGCTCTCTTTCTGACTTTGTCACTCTCTCTGTCACTGTGTCATTTGGAAAATTGTTGTTGCCTCTACACCCATCAATTCGTCATTCTCTCTTTCTGATTCCGGTAGTATTTGAGAGGTCAGCAGTAGGTGAGGTAGAGAGTTATGGTGAACTGAAAAAAGAGTTCCCAAGCATTAGGGTATAGCTTAGATTGGCAAGTAAAATTACGAATAAGGACAGGGATATGATTTATTAAATGATGTTTGAGTACAAAAATTAAAGTGAATTACAACTTTCCATTGAATGTGCAAAACTACCATAAAACCCAGCATTGGAAAATAATAATGAAAATACCAAATGAGAAAAGACAAAATCAACCTCAATATTACAAAATCACCCTTGCATTGACTTTTTTATATATGTTGTAAGGAAAAGCATCCTCAAAGCTACTCACAATTCCAAAGTAGAACATATCACTAGATAAACCAAATAAAAAGAGCAAATGGTGTGTGGAAAAACAGGTGTCAAATATTTGGTAGAAGGGTGAAACGTGGCCTAATATCAACTGTTTGCTGATGTGTAGGGAACACCGTGACAAGAGGTGGATGACATGTACAAGTTATTTACATTAACAGGAAATAAGAAAAGTGCAAGGGCATAAATGACATTTACTAACGGTTCTTTTTTTTTTTTTTTTTTTTTTTTTTTTTTTTGTCGTAGAAAAATGAATAGAAAAAATAAAGAAAGAAAGAAAAAGGATATAAATACATAAAGGAGTCTCGAAACTCCGGCGACAGCGACTCTCGTGGAAGGTGACGAACGTGACGCCCACTGAACTCATACTATCTCATGAGGAACAACTTACCTTGTAAGACCCCGATTTTTGTATATGAACAATTTTAGTCGCATTTTAAAATATTTTAAAAATATCGGGGTGGATTGCGATATTAATTGTGTGATTTAAAATTTTAAGAGTCGAATTGTAATTTTCAAATGCATTAAAAGTAGAATATGAGTTTAATTAATATCCAAACTAAAAAGAAGGGGAGGAAAGTATAATTACACTTTATATATTATACATGTTATATATATATATAGATAAAGAGAGAGACGAGCGGCGGTGGAGAGATGGCTACATGGCCGATTTCTAGAACCATCACACACACACATATATATATAGAGAGAGAGAGAGAGAGAGATATCGGGAGATAGATCGACGAAGGATCCAAAACCGAATAGAGACGAAGAGAAAGTAGAGAGAGAGAGAGAGAATCGACAAAGGAGCTCCGGCAGAGAAAAGGCATCGCCCATCCATCGGTGTGGTTGTCACTCCCGTGAGTGTGTGTATGCTCTATTTTTGGTCGGTTGGGTAGTTGTGTGTGGTCTGTTCGTCAGGTGAGCGGGTCCAAGTGTGTGTGGGTGTTCCGTTCGGCCGGTGATTATACAGGTATGTGGGTGTGTGTTGTTGTGTATGTTGTGTGTGGTGAGTCGATCAGTAATTTTGGGCCGACGGTAAGTGAGAAATAAAGAGAGAATGAAGGGGGAGTGAGAGTGGAGGTTGTTTGGGCGTGTTATTGCCGTTCGGTTGGGTGTTGCCAGACAAACTCCGGCGGTGAGTGACAGTGAGATTGAGAGAGAGGATCGATGTCAGTTCGGTGGGTCGTCAGAGCGACTGTGATCGTTGGAGACGGTGGTTCCGTTCGTCGGAGTTCCACCGACTGTGAGTGACAGTAGTGGCGGCGATCGTCGTGTGCATGGGTGTTCCTCCGTCGGCGGTGGTGGTGGTGATGTGTGCATATGTTCTGTTTCTGATTAGGCAGTTGTGTGTGGGTGTGTGATCAGCTGGGGTAAACGACGGAGGCGGTGGCGACATGAGTTTGTCCCGATGGTGTATGTGTGGGTCGTCACGGTTGGGTGTGTATGTGTCAAGTGGGTAGAGACGATTGGTGGTGGAGTGGCCGGTGGTGGTTGGCGATCCGTGGTGGGGGATGGAGTAGGGCCGGCGGTGAGAGCGGCGAGGTATGGGAGGCCTCTGGTGGATGGTAATGGTAGAGAGAGAGAGAGATGGGTGGCCGGCTGTAGTTGAACCAAAACAAAAACAGTAAGTGCAAACAGAGGAAGAAAAGAAGAAAGAAAAAGAAAAGAAAAAAAAAAGGGGGAATTTATAGAAACCACCCCAGAAAAATCCAAAACCCATCTCGTGGCCGCCAAACGATTCGGAAACAGGTGAAATTTCAATCGATTATCAATTTTCATTAAATTAAATTTTATTTAGCGTTACAATTCTTGAAATCGTAATAATTTCGTAACGATTAATTAATTTTAATAACGTGATACATAAAATAGTAACGATTCGAAATATAGGGTCTGTGTTGCATGATTAGGATATTTTAAATAAGATATTAATTTAGACCCTGTCACTATTAGGTTCGCAGGCACCGGCGTCCAGATAGAGTGTGGTCAATATCAGTTTTGCAAAACAAATATCGAGGTGAGTGTACTGTCTTTTTGCCAAAAATATATTTTCATATATATATATGATGGATCAAAAATGTGTTTACTTGAAAATTAGAGGAATTTTCTAAACTTACATGGATCAAGCGTTATTTTGGGTATTTCTGATATTGTGGATTTTATTGTTTATTGTTGAGGTGGCAATTGATGGTGGACGGAGTTGTTGTTGTTGAGGTAGAGATGAGTTGTTGTTGTTGAGGTGAAGTGGAGATTGGTGGTGGATATTCACCCGCTTGGCATAGTCTAGCGGAGCGGTGTTTCACCCGTCTGGCATAGTCCAGCGGATCGTTATCTCACCTGTCTGGCATAATCCAGCGAAGCGTTGTTATATCCCACTAGGAATGCATATCCTACGAGGTACGGTACCGTTGCAACTCCCGATCGTGAGGTTAAAACGATCACATGACTAGCCGAGGTGTGGTGTGGTGTGATGTGATGTGGTGTGGTGTGGTGAGATGTGGGGTTATATGTGGTATTTTGTCGTATGTGATGTTTTGTTATATGTGGTAATGTAGTGTAGTATTTTATTATATCGTCTTTGGTAATTTATCATATTATCTTATGCTGATGGTTTGGACAGTTTTCATATATTTGATATATATTTATGGATGATGATTTCTAAATGGAAGGAAGAAAGAGTTTTTTCGTGATATATAATTTTTATACTACTGTTCAAAATGTGTTGTTTACACGCGTTAAGCTTGATCCATTTAAAAGTTGTAATATTTAGAATGTATTATTATTATGTTAAAAATAGTTTTTACTAAGAAGACAGTACACTCGCAGGTGAAATAATTAGGAGTCGGTTGGTCCTCTACTGGTGCTAAATAGAATTATGCGGGTCATGCGATGGAGTTATTTGAGAGAGGTTTTGGGACAAGGTATCAGAGATGAATCTAAGTGAGATCCATGGGATTCGGTTGGTTCTTATATTTGGGACGGTGTGTCCCTATTAGTTGGAATTATGTATATGTTGTATAGATAATTTGTTTGTATATTGTCGTATTGTGGTTGTCTAGTCAGTTGGGTGATGTCATGTTGACGTCACGCCTGCCCCAGGGTGACGGGTATCCGGGGTAGGGTAGGTGTCCGGGGTAGGGTGTGACATACCTCCAGTGGAAAGCAGCTCATGTAGAACCTCAAAATCCTTGAAAAGGTTTATTAAAAAAAATCTCACTAGAAATCGTTGAGATCCGGCATAGTGGATGGAAGATTTAAGCGAAAATGAAGTCTACATTTGGACATATAGGAAGAGTAAAAAATAATATGAGTCAAAAAGTGAAAATAAAAGTGAGAAAATGAGTGTTTTATCTATACATTGTCAAAGTCACGCCGCAATCCAATGTCGTCGACGCTAGGGTCGAGAAGGCAATGACCATTTCATGGATTGGGATGCTTTCGGGGCCACATCGCTTCCTTGTCTGCCCTCTCCATCTTCCATGTCTTTCTCTCTCTCTTGCCAATACTTCAATTCATCGTTCTCTCTGTCGTCTCACACTAACAGTTTAAAGGTCGGCAACGGCGTCGGAACAAGGTCTCTTCGTCACGCTTTGGGCCTTGTCTCTTCCTCGAGCTTTCTCTCTGACTTCGTCGCTCTATTTATCACTACGTCCTTCAGGAAAACGTTATCACCGCTACAGCCATCGATTCATCATTATCTCTTTCGGATTTAGTGAGTATTTAAGAGGCCGACAATAGGTGAGGTAGAGAGTTATGATGAAATATAGAGAGACTTCTCAAGCATTAGGGTATAGCCCAAATTGGCAAGTAAAATTACGAATAAGGACATGGATATGGTCTATTAAATGACGCATGAGGACGGAGATTAAAATGAATTACAAATTTGGCATTAAATATGCGAAATTGACATAACATCCAACATTGGAAAAAAATAACAAAAATACCAAATAAAAAAGGCAAAATCAACCTCAATATTGCAAAATCACCCTTGCATTAGCTCTTTTATATATGTTGTAAGGAAAAGCATTCCCGAAGCTACGCACAATTGCAAAGTAGAACATATCGAAAGGCGAACCAAATAAGACGAGCAAGAGGTGAGTGGCAGAACATGGGTCAAGCATTTGGAAGAGGGTGAAACGTGGCCTAAGATCATCTATATACTGAGGTGTAAGGAACACCATGACAAGAGGTAGATGAAATGTGTGTAAGTTATCTACATCCATAGGAAATAAGAAACAAGGAAGGGCATAAATGACTTTTTCTAACCTTTTTTTTTTTTTTTTTTTTTGTCGTAGCAAAATAAATGGCAAAAAAATAAATAAAGAAAAAGGAAATAAATATCTAAAGGAGTCTCGACATTTCGGTAACGACGACTATCGTGGGAGGTCACAAACGTGATGCCCGCTGAACTCATACTATCTTGCGACGAATGACGTACCTCTAGCAGAAAGCACTCAGGTAGAACCTCAAAAGCCCTGATAAGGTTTATCAAAAAAAAAAAAAGTCCTACTAGAAATCGTTGAGATCCGATGAAGTGGAGGGTAGATGTAGGCAAAAATAAAATCTAAATTTGGACAAATAGGAAGAGCCAGAATTAATGAGTCAAAAAGGGAAAATAAAAGTGAGAAAATGAGGGTTTTATCTATATGTCGTCAAAGTCACTCCGCAATCCAACGTCGTCAGCGATAAGGCCAAGAAGGCAACAACTATTTCGTGGATTGGGATGCCATCAGGGCCACATCACTTCCTTGCTCGTTCTCTTCGTCTTCAGTCTCTCTCTCTACGACGCTTCAATTTGTCATTTTATCTGTCATCTCCCAGTAGCAGTTTGGAGGTCAATAACGGCGTCGGAGCAGGGTCTCTTCATCGTGCTCCGGAGTCTTGTCTCTTCCTTGAGTTCTCTTTCTGACTTTGTCTCTTTCTCGTTACTGCTACGACTGTCGATTCCTAGTTTTCTCTTTCGGATTCTAGTAGCATTTGAGAGGTTGACGGTAGGTGAGGTGGAGAGTTATGGTGAAAAGAAGAGGGAGTTCTCAAGCATTAGGGTATGGCTTAGATTGGCAAGTAAAATTACGAATAAGGGCATGGATATGGTCTATTAAATGATACAGAAGATGAAGATTAAAGTGAATTACAAATTTTTCCATTCAATATGCAAAATTACCATAAAACCCAGCATTCGGAAAAAGTAACAAAAATACCAAATAAAAAAAAAATCAAAAACAAAATCAGCCTTAATATTACAAAATCACCTTTGCATTGGCTCTTTTATATATGTTGTAAGGAAAAGCATCCCCGAAGCTACTCATAATTCCAAAGTAAAACATATCGTTCGGCGAACTAAATATGAAGAGCAAGTGGTGAGTGGCAAAACCGATGTCAAGCATTTGGTAGAGGGGTGAAACACGACCTAATATCAGTTATCTGTTGAGGTGTAGGGAACACAGTGACAAGAGGTGGTTGACGTGTATAAGTTATCTACATCAACAGGAAATAAGAAAAGAGAAAGGGCATAAATAACTTCTTCTTTTTTTTTTTTTAGTAGAAAAAAAAATAAATAAAGAAAAAGAAAATAAATACCTAAAGAAGTCTCGAAACTCCGGCAACGACGACTCTCATGGGAGGTGACAAACGTGTCAGCCATTGAACTCATACTATTTCGCGACGAACAACGTACCTCCAACGGAAAGTACCTCAAATAGAACCTCAAAAGCCCTAAAAAGGTTTATCAAAAAGGAAACAAAAAAAAAAGTTCTACTAAAAATAGTTGAGATCCGGCAAGGAGAGGGTAGATGTAGGCAAAACTAAAATCTATAATTGGACAAATAGGAAAAGTCAAAAATATTGAGTCAAAAATAGAATAAAAATGAGAAAATGAGGGTTTGATCTATACATCATCGAAGTCACGCCGCAATCCAATGTTGTCAGCGCTAGGGCCGGGAAGGCAGCGACGATTTCGTAGATGTAGGCAAAAATAAAATCTACAATTGGACAAATAGGAAAAGTCCAAAATATTGAGTCAAAAATAGAATAAAAATGAGAAAATGAAGGTTTGATCTATACATCATCGAAGTCACGCCGCAATCCAATGTTGTCGGCGCTAGGGCCAGGAAGGCAGCGACGATTTCGTAGATTGGGATACCATTAAGGCCACATCGCTTCCTCGCTCGCTCTCTCTGTCTTCTCTCTCTCTCTCTCTCTGATGCTTCTATTCGTCGTTTTATCAGTTGTCTCCCAGTAGTAGTTCGGAGGTTGGCAACGGTAGTAGAGCGATATCTCTTCGTCACGCTTCAGAGTCCCATCTCTTCCTCAAGCTCTCTCTCTCTCTCTCTCTCTCTCTGTCACTGTGTCCTTCGAGAAATTGTTGTTGTCGCTACGTCGTCAATTCCTCGTTCTCTTTCGGATTCCGGTAGTATTTGAAAGGTTGGTGATTGGTGAGGTGGAGAGTTATGGTGAAATGAAGAGAGAGTTCTCAAGCATTAGGATACATGTATATGGTGTAAGTGATCAAAACTCAATGTATTTTCATTACATAAAATATCCTATTTATACAAGAGAATACAAATTTGTAACTGATCCTAAATTAATATGAAATAATTATAGATTTTGTAACAGTAGAAACTGAAGAGAAATAATAACTAAAATTTTGTAACAATAGAAACTAAACAAGATTTGTAATAGTAGAAATGAAGAGATGAGGTCTAATACTCCCCCGCATACTCGGCTAGCCTGGAGAGACGAGGTCGGTTCGCAGAAGATGAAACTGTATCTTGTGAAGTCCCTTAGTGAATATGTCCGCGAGCTGGTCAGGAGAGAATAAATTGAACTCTATGTGTGCCAGTAAAAATGTGTTCTCGTATGAAGTGATAATCCAGTTCAATATGCTTCGTACGAGTGTGGAACACAGGATTTGAGGCCATAGATGTAGTGCTGAGATTATCACAAAGTAATGTAATGGGCGTGCATATGGGAATTTGCAACTCCTGGAGCAGATGAAATACCCAAGTGGTTTAATCACAAACGTGGGCAAAGGATCGATACTCAGATTCGGCGCTTGATCGAGAGATAGTGTGTAAGACCTTAATCGTAGTATGTACGTCATATTTGTTGCATTTTAGAGTAACTGGAAAAATTCAGAGTGAAATTGGGTCAATAAAAATTCAAATTAAAAATCCAGGAGTCAATTCACAAATTTAGAAATATTAAATCCAGACTTTGGGAGGTAAATTGACCTTTAATTCTTAATTAAAACTTTTAGGGGTGCAATTGCAATTTAAAAAAAATCTTAAAAATGGACTTGGACTAAAATGAAGATTCTAAGAAGTTAGGGGGGAGAAAAGAGTAATTTAGCAAAAAAATTATTTATACATATGTGGGTGATCGTGAGCAGCCGGACGGAAGAAGGAGAAAGAAGCAGCGACGTGGCAGAAGGAGCTTGATGTTCCGACCACTAATTTCATGCATATAAAGGTGAACATGTATGCAATAATTACCGAGAATCTCAAAGAAGAAGAAGAGATTCAGAAAATCTTGAGAGAGAGGGGTCGACGGCAGTGAGTTTCGAATCGTAGCCGTTGCTCCGGCGGAGGGCAGTGTACGTGATGTTCGATCGCCGTTAGTGGGCGTCGTTGTCGGGTCGGTGGGGGTGTCGTCTCCATCTCTCTGGTTGGGTGAGTGGAGTGTGTGTGTTGACTGTAAACCCAGAACAAGAAACAGAGACAGAGACAGAGAGAGAGGATTGGAGGAGAATGGGGTTGCCGGATTTCGCGATCGTCGGTGGTGGTAAGTTCTCCAGTGGGGTTGTTAGTATGTGTTCTGTTTCATTTCATTATTTTGGGTGTGTGTTGATTTTCGTCGACGGTTCCAAGGGCTGTCGGATTTTCGGGATCGGTGTTCCTCCGGCAAGAAAGGCATGTTCCATTGATGTGTGTATGTGTTGTCATTTTTGTTGCTGGGTTTGCTCGATTTGAAACAATTTTGTGGGAAGTGCTCAGTCCTGTCCTTGGGAGAATGGGTTTTCGGTTGCTCACTCGACGACCGTAGGAGGGGTGAAATCATCAACCGTATAATAATTGCCGGTCATCGTCGTCTATTGGGTGAGTAATTATGTATGAATTCTTTGATTCATTTAGTGAGTGTGTGTATGCATGTGTGTGTTTTAGATTTGGAGAGGTGAAGATCTCAGGCAGTGTGTGTGTGTGTGTGTGTTGCAGTGGGTGGAGGTGTGTGCGTGTGATCGGTAACCTTGTGGGTAGGCGTGTTCGGTTGTGGGAGTTGCCGGTGGCGGTTGTTGAGTGGTGGTGTGGGTGGTGCAGGTCAAACGGTGAAATCGGTATGGCGTGGGAGGCCGCTGGAAATCGGCAATAGTAGAGAGAGAAATGAGGGCCGGCCGTCGAGGAGGAGCAGAACTGAGAACAGAAAAAAGAAAAGAAAAAAAAAAAAAAAAAAAAAAAAAAAAAAAAAGAAAAGAAAAAGGAAAAATTGCACAAATAACCCCAATGAAATTCAAACTCATCTCGCGGCAATATTTTGGAACGGATAATATTTTTCATTAAATATTATTATTAATTAAATTAAATAAAAAAAATAATAATAAAATCTGTAATCGGAATAATTGGAATAAACCGCTAATTTTAAATAAATCGTATACGTGTACTGTGTAACAGGGCTAAATTAATCAAATATAAATTTTCATAAATAAGAAGTGGGAAACGTAGGGTTTGCATTGCATGATTAGTTATTTCTTTTGTGTGTTAATATTAATTTAGGCCCTGTCACAAATAGATTCGCAATTACCAGAGGATCGGTAGCATAGAGTTGGTGAAGCTTTTGAGAACGGATATCAGGTGAGTGTACTGTCTTCTTACCAAACTATTTTTCTATGTATATACATGATGAAATTTGAATTTATTGAAACCGTATGAATTTATAAATGAAGTTGAAAATGGATTTTTGTTGGATTTGGCGAAATCAGACGGTGTTTTTAAAAGAGAATAGAAAACATCTGGTTTTTTTTTTCTAAAAAATAAAGGGTGAAAAAGTGGTTTTGATGAAATTAGACGTTCTCTTTAAAAGGAAGTGTGAAATATGATTTTTGGATTTAAAAGTTGGTTTTGAGGGAAAGAGGTAAACGTGGTAATTTGACGAGGTTGAGTAAACGATATTTATTAAGTTGTGAATCGATGATGCTATATTTGATTTGACGATACCATAGTATTTATCTATTTCAGTATAGTGGGGTTATCCGCTTCGGCGGAGTGATGTTATCCGCTTCGGCGGAGTGATGTTTATCTGCTTCGACAGAGTGATGTTAGACGTTTATACTGCGTAGTGATTATCCGCTTCGGTGGAGTGATGGGTATTCGTAGGAAGGCATATCCTACAGATGGTACGGTACCGTTGCAAACTCCCGATCGTGAGGTTAAAACGATCACTAAGGTTGGCCAGTGTGTGTGTTTGAGTTGTGTGCTTAAATAGTATGCTTGAGATGTGGTGTTTTACTTATATTGGGTGATTCATTATTTATTATGGTGACTTGTATGATTTTATACTAGATGGATTTGTATTTGGATGGAACTTATCTATATCGCTTTATTTTCATTGCTTATATACTTATGTTTATCCAGATTTAGTTGTTGTAATATTTAGAATATATTTTTAATTTAAAAAAATATTTTTACTAAGAAGGCAGTACACTCGCAGGTACAACAGCTAGGAGTCGGTCCCCTACTGGCACTAGGTAGAATCCAGCGATGGTGTAGTATGGAAATATTTTGGGAGGAGCTGTCTGAGGCCAACCTACGAGAGTTTTATTGTTATTATTGTAACGTAAGAACGGGTGTGTCCCCAATTAGAGATATTGCATATGGTAAAAAATATTTGTGGTTGTATATTTTTGTACGCACTCTATCATATACTAGTGGGTTTGACGTTAGGATGATGTCGTGGCGACATCACGCCGGCCCCACGGTGACGGGTGTCCGGGGTGGGGTGTGACAATTATGGTATCATAGCCTAGATTATAGGTTCTGTAGACTCGTCAGTAGTTGTGTCAATAGAGGATCATGAGATAGGAAGACGTGCTAGTCGTCTAGTCAGTAGGGGACTTTGAGATAGGGTATCGATAGGTGGTGGCGAGCCAGTGGTGGACCATGAGATATGATATTGATAGGTGGGTTAAGCACGTGAGTGATAGTTATTGTATTGCATTAGATGGTACATTGGTATCGTGCATGGTTATCTGTCTTGTTGGTAATTACTGGGTGCGACGAAGTTGTGATACTGTCAGTTGGTGGTTCGGGTAATGTGGTTGGTAGTGGTAATGGGTGGATCGCGATTGTGGGGGTGCTAGTGGTTGGGAATATTAAATTATAACTGATAAGTAATTCTATTAGTAGTATTTGACATTGGGATTCCCTGACGGTAGTACATAATATTTTTATTGTTAAACCAACAGTGTGGCAGAGCACACCTAATTCGTCCAATGTCAAGTTATTCATTGAATTGACTGGGTAGACAACATTTTATTTATGCAATTACATGACACACTTTGCTGCTATTTAAGATACGCAGTTGCTATCATAAATGTGTGGGTGTGCTTATGATTTTATTAGAGAGGAAGGTTCATATGGTTAAAGCAGGAAGAGACGACCATTCGGCGATATAAAATTAAATCTGATCTAGTAAAAACCGGAAGAGATAAGATGTAGACTAATCTAGGAAGGATTTACTTTGGAAATACGTTTCAGGTTGAAGGGCAGGTAGATTGAAAAGTCATACTAAATGGGCGAATGTAGCGTGAATTAATAGAGAATGATGTGTAGGAAGTAGCCGAAAACTATGAGTCAGTGTTAATAGTTAGTGCGTATAAATATAGTTCCCTTCGTATTGGTGGTAGGGAGTTATCGGTAGATCTATTACCCTTGAATATTTATAACTTTGATGTAATACTGAATATGAATTTGTTGTTCAACTCTCATGCCACGGTGGATTGATTTAAGAAGAATGTGATCTTCCAAATCTCAGGCAAGCCAGAATTGGTATTCTCGGGAGACAGAATTATCACTCCTGTTAGTTTGATTTCAGCCCTAAAAGCCAGGAAATTATTGCAGAAAGGATGTCAGTGATACCTTGCGCACGTGATTGACGCCAATCAGAGAGAAGTTTTGATAGCGGATATTTCAGTGGTTAGAGATTTTTTTTTTCCTGATGTGTTTCCAAATGAATTACCAGGGTTGCCAATAGATACAGAGATGGAATTCACGATCGAGCTACTTCCAGGAACTGCTCCTATATCGATTCCACCCTATCGTATGGTGCCTATTGAGTTGAAAGAATTGAAGGTACAGTTACAAGATTTATTAGATCGTGGGTTTATAAGACCTAGTGTTTTCCCATGGGAAACCCCAGTGTTGTTCGTGAAGAAGGAGGATGTCACGTTAAGAATGTGTATTGACCATCGACAACTAAATAGGGTGACTGTTCGTAATAAATATCCGTTACCTAGGATTGACAATTTGTTTTACCAGCACCAGAAGGCTAAAGCGTTTTCCAAAATAGATCTTCGATCGGGGTATTACCAATTGAAGATCAGAGACAGTGATGTAACGAAAACGGCGTTCTGTATGAGGTATGGACACTATGAATTTTTGGTTGTGCCCTTCGGATTGACAAATTCTCCTGCTGCCTTCATGGGCTTGATGAATCGGGTCTTCCAACTTTATCTGGATCAATTTATTATCGTATACATTGACGATATATTGATCTACTCCCAAAGCAGAGATGAGCATGCAGAACATCTTCGAATTGTGTCGTAGACGTGGCGGGAGAAGAGGCTATATATGAAGTACAGTAAATGCAAATTTTGGTTAGATTATGTAGTATTTTTGGGGTATATTATTTTAGGAATGGTATTTAGGTAGACCTGAAGGAAGTAGAAGTTGTGGTTCAGTAAGAAAAGCCGAGAAAGGTGACTGAAGTTCGAAGTTTTGTTTTGGATTGGCGGGTCACTACTGACGATTTGTGCAGGGATTCTCTGTTATAGCGGCCCCGTTGACTCTTTTGACCCGCAAGGAAACCAAATTTGAGTGGATTGACAAATGCGAATAAAGTTTCCAGAAGTTGAAGAGTAGATTGATATCGGGCACCAATACTATCCCTCTCAACGGAAGAGGTGATTATGTGATTTATAGTGATGCGTCCCACCAAGGGTTAGGATGTGTTTTGTTGCAGCATGGTCATGAAACCACATACGTATCTCGACAACTGAAGAATCATGAGCAAAATTACCTGATGCATGATCTGGAGCTGGGAGCGATTATAATTATCTTAAAGATTTGGAAACACTACTTGTATGGCGAGATGTGTGAAATCTACACCGACCACCAAAGTTTGAAATATCTGTTTACTCAGAAGAAATTAAATTTGAGTCAGAGACGTTGGATAGAGTCGATTAAAAATGATGATTGCAATATCCACTATCACCCGGGGAAAAACTAATGAGGCAGCGGATACGTTGAGTCAGAAATCGGCGGGTTCAATCGCGCAGATAAGAGTTGTTCATACTAATCTGTAGGCTGATTTAAGATTGTTGTGAGTTCAGTTAGCGGTTGGTCAGACAGCTTCATTGCTTGTGATTTGGGACTTGAGATCGATGCTGATTGATCGTATTATCGAAGCTCAGAAGTCAGACGTTCAATTGGAGAAGATTTGAGATGTAGTGAGAAGTGGTCACATAGTGGATTTTCAGGTCAGGGAAAGTGACGAGGTGTTAATGATGGGAGATAGATTGGGTGTGCCTAATGACACTAGTTTGAAGAACGATATTTTGGAAGAAGCGCATAGCTCAGCATACACGATGCATTCAGGCGGTGCCAAAATGCATCAGGTTTCGCATGAGCATTATTGGTGGATAGGAATAAAGTAAGAAATCGCTGAGCTTGTTGCCAGGTGTCTTACTAGTTAGCAAGTAAAGATTGAGCATCAACGTTCAAGTGGGTTGCTGCAACCTCTACCGATTCCAGAGTGGAAATGAAAGCATATCACGATGGATTTTATTTCGGGATTACTTCATACTAAAAAGGGGCATAATTCCATCTGGGTGATCGTTGATAAGCTTACCAAGTCCGCTCGTTTTCTAACCGTAAAGACAACATATTCTTTTGAAAAGTATGCCCAATTATTTACCGTTGAGATTGTAGGGTTGCATGGCGCACCAGTTCCTACAGTGTCAGATAGAGATTTGAGATGTACTTTGAGGATTTGGCCGAGACTCCAAACTGCTTTAGGTCCTAAGTTGGAATTTAGCACTATTTTCCATCCTCAAATGAACGGACAATCAGAGCATACAACTCAGATACTAGAAGATATGTTGAGGGGATGTGTTCTGAGATTTCCTAGTAGCTGGGATGATTGTCTAACATCAATGGAATTTGCCTACACTAACAGTTACCATTCGACAATCGAGATAGCCCCATATGAAGCATTGTATGGTAGGAAATGACCCAGTCTGTTGGACTGAGGTAAGAGAAAAGAAATTGCTGATGCCGGATGTCGCCTCAAATGACAGTAGACAAAATCAAGGTGATTCAATATAAATTAATATTCACTCGGAGTCGACAAAAGAGTTATGCAGACAAGCGGTGGCAGGAGTTGGAGTTGGGGATGGGAGATCATGTGTTTTCGCATATTTCTCTATGGAAAGGCATAATGAGGTTCGGGAAGAAAGGGAAGTTAAGCCCAAGGTATATCGGACTATATGAAATTTTAGATCGGGTTAGCATGACAGCGTATAGACTTGTGTTACCGTCAGAATTATCTCGACTACACGACGTCTTCCATGTATTAATGCTCTGGAAATATGCGCCAGACCCTTCTCAGGTGTTGACTTCACAGCCGATCGAGTTGGAAACAGATTTGACCTACGTTGAGGAGCCAGTCCAAATCCTAAGCCATAAAGACCAGGTGTTGCGAATGAAAACGATTCTTTTAGTCAAGATGTTATGGCACAGTTGTGCAGTGGAAGATGCGACATGAGAGCGAGAAGACGAGATGAAGAATAGATACTCGCATTTTTTCGACTAAGGTAATAAAATTTCGGGACGAAATTTCTTTTAGGAGGGAAGAGTTGTAAGACCTCAATCATAGTATGTACGTCATATTAGTTACATTTTAGAGTAACTGGGAAAATTCGAAGTGAAATTGGGTCAATAAAAATTCAAATTAAAAATCTAGGGGTCAATTCACAAATTTAGAAATATTAAATCCAGACTTTGGGAGGTAAATTGACCTTTAATTCTTAATTAAAACTTTTAGGGGTGCAATTGCAATTTAAGAAAAATCTTAAAAATGGACTTGGACTAAAATGAAGATTCTAAGAAGTTAGGGGGGAGAAAAGAGTAATTTAGCAAAAAAATTATTTATACATATGTGGGTGATCGTGAGCAGCCAGCCGGAAGGGGGAGAAAGAAGCAGCGACGTGGTAGGAGGAGCTTGATGTTCCGACCACTAATTTCATGCATATAAAGGTGAACATACATGCAATAATTATTGAGAATCTCAAAGAAAAAGAAGAGATTCAGAAAATCTTGAGAGGGAGGGGTCGACGGCAGTGAGTTTCGAATCGTAGCCGTTGTTCCGGCGGAGGGCAGTGTACGTGATGTTCGATTACCGTTGGTGGGCGTCGTTGTCGGGCCAGTGGGGGTGTCGTCGCCATCTCTTTGGTTAGTTGAGTGGAGTGTGTGTGTTGGCTGTAAACCCAGAACAAGAAACAGAGACAGAGAGAGGATCGGAGGAGAATGGGGTTGCCGAATTTTGCGATCGTCGGTAGTGGTAAGTTCTCCTGTGGGGTTGTTAGTATGTGTTCTATTTCATTTCATTATTTTGGGTGTGTGTTGATTTTCGTCGACGGTTCCAGGGGCTGTCGGATTTTCGGGATCGGTGCTCCTCCGGCAAGAAGGGCGTGTTCCGTTGATGTGTGTATTTGTTGTCATTTTTGTTGCTGGGTTTGCTCGGTTTGAAACAATCTTGTGGGAAGTGCTCAGTCCTATCCTTGGGAGAATGGGTTTTCGGTTGCTCACTCGACGACCGTAGGGGGAGTGAAATCATCAACCGTATAATAATTGCCGGTCGTCATCGTCAATTGGGTGAGTAATTATGTATGAATTCTTTGATTCATTTAGTGAGTGTGTGTATGCATGTGTGTGTTTCAGGTTTGGAGAGGTGAAGATCTCAGGCAGTGTATGTGTGTGTGTGTGTGTGTTGTAGTGGGTAGAGGTGTGTGCGTGTGATCGGTAACCTTGTGGGTAGGCGTGTTCGGTTGTGAGAGTTGCCTGTGGCAGTTGTTGAGTGGTGGTACAGGTCAAACGGTGAAATCGGTGTGGCGTGGGAGGCCGCCGGAAATCGGCAATAGTAGAGAGAGAAATGAGGGCCGGCCATTGAGGAGGAGGAGAACTGAGAACAAAAAAAAAAAAAAAAAAAAAAGAAGAAGAAGAAGAAGAAAGAAAGAAAAGAAAAAGGAAAAATTGCACAAATAACCCCAATGAAATTCAAACTCATCTCGCGGCAATGTTTTGGAACGGATAATATTTTTTATTAAATATTATTATTAATTAAATTAAACAAAAAATATTAATAATAAAATCTGTAATCGGAATAATTGGAATAAATTGCTAATTTTAAATAAATCGTATACGTATACTGTGTAACAGGGCTAAATTAATCAAATATAAATTTTCATAAATAAGAAGTGGGAAACGTAGGGTTTGCATTGCATGATTGGTTATTTCTTTTGTGTGTTAATATTAATTTAGGCCCTGTCACAAATAGGTTCGCAATTACCAGAGGATCAGTAGCGTAGAGTTGGTAAAGCTTTTGAGAACGGATATCAGATGAGTGTACTGTCTTCTTACCAAACTATTTTTCTATGTATATACATGATGAAATATGAATTTACTGAAACCGTATGAATTTATAAATGAAGTTGAAAATGGATTTTTGTTGGATTTGGCGAAATCAGACGGTGTTTTTAAAAGAGAATAGAAATCTTCTGTTTTTTTTTTCTAAAAAATAAAGGGTGGAAAAGTGATTTTGATGAAATCAGACGTTTTCTTTAAAAGGATGTGTGAAATATGATTTTTGGATTTAAAAATTGGTTTTGAGGGAAAGAGGTAAACGTGGTAATTTGACGAGGTTGAGTAGACGATATTTATTAAGTTGTGAATCAATGATGCTGTATTTGATTTGACGATGCCATAGTATTTATCTGTTTCAGTAGAGTGGAGTTATCCGCTTCGGCAGAGTGATGTTTATCTGCTTCGGCAGAGTGATGTTAGACGTTTATACTGCGCAGTGATTATCCGCTTCGGCGGAGTGATGGGTATTCGTAGGAAGGCATATCCCACGGATGGTACAGTACTGTTGCAAACTCCCGATCGTGAGGTTAAAACGATCACTAAGGTTGGCCAGTGTGTGTGTTTGAGGTGTGTGTTTGAGTTGTGTGCTTAGATAGTATGCTTGAGATGTGGTGTTTTACTTATATTGGGTGATTCATTATTTATTATGGTGATTGGTATGATTTTATACTAGATGGATTTGGATTTGGATTTGGATGGAACTTATCTATATCGCTTTATTTTCATTGCTTATATACTTATGCTTATCCAGATTTAGTTGTGGTAATATTTAGAATATATTTTTAATTTAAAAAAATATTTTTACTAAAAAGGCAGTACATTCGCAGGTACAACAGTTAGGAGTCGGTCCCCTACTGACACTAGGTAGAGTCCGGCGATGGTGTAGTATGGAAATATTTTGGGAGGAGCTGTCTGAGGCCAACCTACGAGAGTTTCATTGTTATTATTGTAACGTAGGGACGGGTGTGTCCCCAATTAGAGATATTCATATGGTAAAAAATATTTGTGGTTGTATATTTTTGTACGCACTCTATCATATACTAGTAGGTCTGACGTTAGGATGATGTCGTGGCGACGTCACGCCGGCCCCACGGTGACGGGTGTCCCGGGTGGGGTGTGACATAGTGGGTTATTTCTTAGTGGTCCAAGAGATCAAATTAGAGCCCAAGAAAACACAAAAGCCAGTGGTAGAGCGACGTGAATTAGGGAAACCTACCCAATCAACATCTGAATAAGCATTGAGGGTCAAGGGGGGCAGCACTATGCTGAAAAAATATGCTAAAGTTCAAAGTCCCTTTTAGGTACCGAAGGATTCGTTTGGAAGCTATGAGGTGGTACGTTCGAGGTTAGCTCATGAACTGAGCAATATAATGAACAACATAGGCTATGTCTGGTCTGGTGAATGTCAAATACTATAAGGAGCCAACGAAATGGCGATACTTAGTGGCATCTTACAAAATATCCCCGCTTTGAGATGACAACTAAGTCTTATCACATACAGGGGTATTGCAAGATTTGCAGTTTGTCATTGAGAAGCATACAAGGAGATTGATTGTATACTTGAGCTGAGAGAGACGTAAACCAGCAAAAGAAAAAATTGCTTCAAGGCCCAGAAAGTACGATAGGGAACCAAGGTCACTAAACTCAAACTCCTTGCTAAGAGTGGTGATGAATGGTGAGACCAGAGATGGTTGATTGCCAGGGATTATGATGTCATCAACAAATAAAATAAGAAACATCACTGTAGAGTTGGAGCAATAGATAAACAATGACTGATCAGCTTGACCCTGGGTAAAACCATAGTGTAAGAGAAAAGTGCTGAGATATTGGAACCAAGCACGGGGCATTTGTTTGAGTCCATAGATAGCCTTTTGTAGATGACAGACATGATGAGGATGGGTCGGATTTATAAAACTAGGTAGTTATGCCATGTAAACAGTTTCATCCAAAATTTCATGAAGAAAGGCATTATTCATATCAAGTTGGCGCATTGTCCACCCAAAGGACATGGCAAGGTTAAGCATAGTACGAACAGTAGTTGGTTTGATTACAGGACTAAATGTCTCATCAAAGTCAACACCCATTTTTTTATGAAATCCCTTGGCAACTAGGCGAGCTTTGTAAAGCTCAATGGACCTGTCTGCTTTGCACTTGAGTTTGAATACCCACTTACAACCCACAACATGTTGATGTGGGGAATGAGGGACAAGAAACCAAGTTTTGTTCTTCAGTAAGGCATTAAATTCATTGGTCATGGCTTGACGCCATTCAAGGACACGACCAGCTTGAGTATAGCAAGTAGACTCGTCAGTAAGAGAGAGAAGCTGAGCAAGTAGAGCCTGTGAAAGAGGGTATCGGATTGTACCATCTGTCTGAATAAGATGATGGTGTATGCCATCCTGATGACATGTGACCATCGAATGTTGCGGAAGAACTAGAGGAGCCTCAGGGGAGGCAGGAGTAGAAGGATTAAGCGAAAAAACTGGAGGAGCCTCAGGGGAGGCGGCAGCAAAAGAATTAAGCGGAAGAATTGGTGGAGCCTCAGGGGAGGCAGCATCAAAAGGATTAGGTAGAGGAACTGGAGGAGCCTCAGTGGTGGCAGCAGCAGAAGGATTAGGTTGTGAGGGTTGATTTTGTCGGCGCTGATAATAAAACAAAAATGGTTGATAAAGAGAAAGCAGAGCACTATTTTGTGCAACTGATTGCAAAGGTTGAGTAGAGGCTAGTGGTAGTAGAAGAACAAAGGCCCATGATGATGGGTCTGATGGAGTGCTTCTGGTGTTAGATGCAAATGGAAAGTGTTGTTCATTAAAACGAACATATCGGCAAATGTACAATCTGCCAGTTGTGCGGTCCAAACAACGATAGCCCTTGTGCTGCAAGCTGTAGCCTAAAAACACATATTCAGCAGTTCATGGAAAAAAATTATTAGTTAAGGAAGTACCTAAATGCGGATAACATGCACAACTAAACATATATAGCTTAGAGTAGGAATGAGTATGGCCATAAAGACAGGAGAATGGTGAGGACCACTAAAGTTTAGAGGATGGGAGACGATTGATTAGGTGAATAGCAATGGAGACTGCTTCGGGCCAACGATGGAGGGAAACATGACTTGTGAGAAGAAGGGTACGGGCCATGTCAGCAATGTGGCAATATTTTCGTTCAGCAAGGCCATTTTATTTGGGAGTATGAGGACAAAAGAGTCTATGATGAATACCTAGGGAGGAACAAATAGATTTGAAAGGACCACTATCATATTCCCCACCACCATCACTCTGAAATTGTTGGACGTAGGTGGCAAATTGATTTTGGACATAGACTAAAAAGTGTTTGAAATGTTGGATAACTTCATATTTTTGTTTCATGAGGTATAGCCAAGTAAAACGAGTGTAGTCATCAGTGAATAACACATAATATTTAAAGCCAAATACAAAAAGCACAGGAGATTACCATACATCAGAGTGAAGTAAAGTAAATGGAAAATAAGTTTTTATTTCATATGAGCTCGGAAACGGGAGATGCGTGGATTTACCCAATGCACACCCGGAGCAGAAGAAGGATTTAAATTTAAATTTAAAAGGGGTAGATAACAAATTGTTTGAGCCCAAGAAAGACATTACTTTAGTAGATGGATGACCTAGTTAATTGTGCCAAATGGTGGATAAGTTGACCGAGGCAGATAAAGTGTGTAGGCGGGAAGGGAAGGTAGGCAATTTGTAGAGACCATCCTTACATAGGCCCTTATAGTGGAGAGAACCAAAGATTAGATCAAATATATAGAAGTGGTAAGCATCAAATGCACAAAGAACATTATTATCCATGCAGAATTGAGTAATGGAGAGTAAGTTTTTACGCATTGATGGAAGAACGTAGACATTATTAAGAAGAAATGATGATGATGATCCAAGTGGTAGAACCATATTACCTATATAAGATATTGGTAGGTGATCATCATTGCCAAGTTGAACAATGTCAGACCCGTTGTATAGTGTGTATTGCTGCAGGAGAGCGGGGTTACCCGTCATATGTGTAGATGCATCAGTGTCAGAATACCAGCTGGGATCATGGCTTGTCCATGATGAAGTTTGTTTATTCTTAATCACATGAGGTGAAGCAATCTGAAGGCCTGCGAAGGTAGAGTTCTATGACAAATGAATGGATGGTCAAGCAAATGAAGCGAGTTGTGGGCAAAATGACCAATCTCAAAGCACAATTGTCATTGTGGCATGGATATAGGCTTGGTAAACATGATTGATATGAGGAGGTAGGTGAAATTGGTAATTTATAAATAAAAAAATAAAAAATTGGGGTGCAAATAAAAACTTTAGAAAGTTATGGGAAAAAGGTTGTTGAAATCTATAAAATATGGGGTTGTTTGGATAAATTTTGGGAAACCCAATGAATTTTAAATTTCAAGGGGTGATTTCTGTAATTTATAGAATAAGAGGGCTGGGGCTGGTGGTTTATTCGATTAAGGAGCAGCAACTACAATACTAGGGCAAGAACATTAACACAATAGAAGCAACGATCAAAGGCCAAAGAGAACAGGGCTCGATCAAAGGCAAGATTCACCGGAGGCTTCGAGGGTAAACAGCGAAGATATGAATGACTTCGGCGAGGCAGAAGCATTGTATAACACCGTGCAACAAAAGCAGTAATCAGAGGAGCGACGGCTGAACAAAGGAGGTCTGATATGGCGACCAACGATGACAAATCTCAGGAATTTCGAGATTGACAGAGAGGTAAGTCGATAGAGACTTGGAGCAAAAGGATTTGGTGGAGTCGGCTAGGGTTTCTGAGAAAAGAAGCAGCAATTTCTAAGTTCAGAAATCACACATCTAGAAAGGAAAAAAATATCTAAGAAGAAATGATTGTGATTAGGCTGATACCATGTAAGTGATCAAAACTCAACGTATTTTCATTACATAAAATATCTTATTTATACAAGAGAATTCAGATTTGTAATTGTTAGTCCAACGAGCTATCCAAGAGGGGTGTGAATTGGATAGATAAAAAATTATCAGAGAAAATACTTCAAAAAATTCAAATAATTAATTTTAATCCTACAATAATTATTATCTTTATATCACAATAGAAATATAAAATAAACTAGATGCACACCAAATAACAGAAATAAATAATGTAAAGATGCACACCAGAAATTTATATTGGTTCACCAAGCTACTCTTGGTTAATTCAGTCCTTCGAGCCTCACGGAGAGTCGTACACACTAAACTCAAGATTCCTTTAAAGGTAGGAACCAAACTCTCATAAAAATTCTTTTCACGGACTCAAAATCAACCTGTATAAATTTTTTTTCACAAGTTCAGGAATAACCTCTACTTTTTACAAGCTCAAGAATAACCTAATTCTTTTTTAAACTAAGGCTAAAAAATCAAAATCTCACAAACACTCCAAATATCTTTTTACCTGGTAAAGATTGAACCGTTACAAAATTACTCACAAATCAATTCAATCTAGGAAGAATTACTACATCAATCTCTTTACAGAAAGAGACTGAAACTAGCTACTCTTATATTAAATACTCCCAATAGTATTCAATCAATCACTCAACTCACCAATTACAAATTGATAAGTGAATTTTCTCACTCAGAACTTCTACTACCCCAAATAAATTAGAACTCAATTAATATCCAAAAACTAGTGATAGAAAAGTGAGATATTCAGAATCTGATTTTAAACAAAAAATGGGTAACACGTAATTAAGCACGTAATCAGATTTATTCAAGAAATTGTTTCAAGAATATATTTCAATAAAAAATCAGAAAACAATTTCTAAAGATCAAATTCCAAATATAATTAAGCAATACTAAATAGAAAATGATTTGGAAATATCTCACCCCGAATCCACCGAAAGAATAATTATAGTAATGTCACTTTAGATTCGGTAGCAGCAATGATCCACAGTAAATAATTCTCAAGAATAACTCTTAGAAAAGCTCTCACAATTCTCTCAATATGATTTCTCTTAGAAAAGCTCAGTATAATTCTCTTGATCTCTCTCTCTAATATGAAAAACGCAGGTCTATATAAATGAGAATAAAATAAGTTCTCTAACGGCTAGTTCCTACTTGTTATGACATTTAATTGCTCTTATCGACCCTTATATCATTAAAACTTCATCCTGATTCAAATCACTTAATTATAGCTTTTAAACTTCTCAATTAAGTCCCCCAAATATTTCTCAATCAAAAGTAAATAGGATAGAAAGAATTACATGTACCAAATTGAGAAATATTCAAACTTAATGAATCAAATCTATAGGGATATCATAATATATGTTGCATATCTCAAATAACATTAAATCCCTAAAATAACTCGTTAATCTTAACCATAAAACGGCTAGTAACGACTACTTTTAGAATAAAATCTGGAATTCCATAATATCCTGAAACAGTCTCATAAGTCAACAGACCAAGATCACCTGTCGCCCGATCAATTCAGGATGTAGCCAAGCCAAAAATTTTGTGCTCATTAGTCAACCTATCTGTTAACCTAAAGATTCAGAAAGTTATATTTCTTAGCGCAGGTTAACCGCTCAGTCGACTTATCAATACAGAGAGTTCATATTTACGCTCCGGTAGACCTACCTGTCGACTTAGAGATTCAGAGACTTTTCCTTCTATGCTCCGATCGACTTACCTGTCGACTTACTAATGCTGGAACACTTCTCTCAATTCGTTTTTAATCCATTTTCATTGACGTTTTCGCCCTTTTAACTGATTTCTTTTCTTGGTTAGCTCCACTAAATATTTAAATTCAATTTTAATCAATTATTAATATTTCTTTTTCAATTACACATAGGAGCAAATAATTTAATCAATTAAGATCCTATCAAAAACACACATATTTATAAAAATCATTTAAAAATCTTTTTTGTGTCATATGTAATCTTAATTAGGATATTAAGAGTTGAAATTTTAACCTGAGTTGTTTTTCTTAGATTCTTCAAATTCTTCAACCTCCTAATCCTTCATGATCTTTGTAATCATCTTTTAGCATCCATTCATTACTTGTCATCATATCTTTATCATTGGAATTAATAAACTAAAACACTTAATCAAACCGTTAGTTCCACTAAAAATATCAACATTTAATTGTTCATCAAAATCTTAGGATTAATAGTAACTGATCCTAAATTAATATGAAATGATTACAGATTTTGTAACAGTAGAAACTGAAGATGAATAATAACTAAAGTTTTATAACGGTAGAAACTAAATAAGATTTGTAACAGTAGAAATGAATAGAGAATGTCTAATATATGGTCTATTAAATGACACATGAGGACGGAGATCAAAGTGAATTACAAATTTGTCATTAAATATGCGAAATTACTATAACACCCAGCATTGGAAAAAAATAACTAAAATCCAAATAAAAGATGAAAAAATCAACCTCAATATTACAAAATCACCCTTGCATTGAGTCTTTTATATATGTTATATAGAAATTCCCCATGCTATGAAATTTGCAAGAATCGAGTCCTGGTAAGTCTGAAGGCTAAATTTTACACTTTGCACCTTTCACCTTTAATTATATATCAAGTGGTACTCTCCACCTTAATATTTTAATTTTATCATTCGGATACCTATAGTTTCACATTTTGTGTTTAATTGTCCCTTAAAATCAGAATTTTGACCAATTTCCTGCCTGAGACTAAGGTTGCGTTTAAGTAAGGATATGATAAATCCATGTAATTTGTAAATGACGATATTTCAAAATTCTAGATTTTGAATTCCATCATTTACAAATTCCTTATTTAGATATATTTTTAGATGATTTGGTTGTATAATTTTATAATTTTCTTATTTAGATAGACAGGTATTTATATGCAAAATTTTAAAATATATTAAATTTTAATAATAAAAAATATGAAAATATATCTCATATTATAATTTTAATAATATAATTTTTATACCTATTTTAATAATATGATTTTAATAATATAACTTTAATTATATATAACTAATTTAATAATAGGATTTTTATACCTATTTTATGAATATAGTTTTCTCATATAATATAGAGAGAGAAGAGAGAATTTGGAAATTCATTCAATTACAAAATAAAAAATAAGATTGAAGGATTTGCAAATCTCTCTTATTCTCTTATTTCTCTTATTTTTATAAATGGATGAACTTCATAAATTTCTCTTTATAGTAATCGAACAAGAAATTTCTTAAACGGAATTTGTGAAATTCCTTACCCAAATAAAATCCATCCTTGAATTACCAAAAAGCTTATTGCCGAAGAAAACCTTATTGCTAGGGTTATGTAAAAATGAGCATATTTGGTAAGAAAACACATTTAACAAAAAATTGAATTTTTTATGAGTAATGCAATGAAACTGATATTTTATGGTGTAAAATGTAACTCGGTCCGTTCTTCAACGCTGTGTTTGGTACGCTGGAATGATGGAATGAAATAGAATGACAATAGGATAGAAAATAATATGGTAATGGAATGGGATGAGATGGTCCTATGTTTGATGACAAAAGGGATTACATGTGGTACTTGAATGATCATTATCATTTAAATGTTTGATTAGTGTTAAGAATAAATCAGAAATAGAATCCATTTGTACAATAAAGTTTCAACTTGAGAAACATATAATTTTTTTTAAATAAAGAATATTTGAACATAAGTCAAATGAAGTTTCAAATAAGAGGTTTGTGTGTGTGTAGAAGAGAGGGATAGGAGGAGGAAGATAGGGAGGAGGAGAGAAGCAGTGGACAGGGGGTGGGCGGGCGGTGGTGTGTACTGGTAAGGGTCGGAGTAGTGATACTGGTGGGGACTTGGAGGGTTAATGAGAGAGAGAGAGAGAGAGAGAGACCTGGCGTCGACTGTCAGAGTCTTAGAGAGAGACTTGGCGTCGACTGTCAGAGTCTTATTCTCATTAGAGAAGATGGTATAAAGAGAAAGAATGAGGAAAGATGGAAGTATAAAATAAAATAAAAAATAAAAAAATAAATAAAAATAAAAATAAAAAAATCAAGGGATATATTATTAGGAATTCAATGAGTAAAATAGTAATTTAATTAAATTTTCAAATGTTATAATAGTTAATTTCATTAAATTTCATTCCAAATCAAATATTTGGTTAGTGGTTGGTTATGTTTTTTGCCAGATAAAGGATAAAAATTTAATTCCATGTAATTAGGATTAACTAATACCAAATTTATCTTAGTATTAGTTAATCCCATGCTTTGTGGGATTAGAGAATCATTGGTAATAAGAATGAAATTTAATCCCATGTACCAAACACAGGAATAGAATGACTATTCCCATAGTAATTTCAATCTCATGTCGAATCTCGTGTACCAACGCAACACAAAGGTATAAATATAACTTACTGTTTTAAATTTTCAAGTTAAAGAAGTAAAACATTAGGACTTATTTCATATTTATGATAAACTTAAGGGGCTAATCTTATAAATTTCATATGAACATTTTAATAAATAAATTGCGAAAGGGTGGGACTATGGGCTTTCATGAGAGTCACCCAAAGCTCAATTGTGTAGATATTTAGAAGGAATACTTTAACTATATTATCATTTGCAACTAATTCAAGGACATTATAATCTAACGGGGGAAATATTATTTACACCCCTAAATTATTGACTGTGACTACGGGAATCCACTCAACTATTAAAATAACATGGGACATCCCTGAACTCTTTGGTTAAAGGACAGTCAGACCCCCTAGTTCATGTTTTCTTCCAAAAATGCCCTTTGAAAAGTCAAAATTATCAATGTTGAACATCTTGACCAAGTAAAAAGACAATATTACCCTTGTATTAAAAATATAATGATTCAAAATAAAATTTTATAAAACATTTAGGGTACCTAGTGTAATTAAAACATTTGCTTTACCTTCATCCGATTTTCCCAACCCTAAAACCAAACCAAACATCATTCCCACCAGCGCTCGTCGTGCTTCGTTCTTCATTCTTCGTTCTTCGTAGACCTTCGATTTCGATTTTCCATCGACCTTCGATTTCAATCTTCTACTTCTTCTTCGTCGACCTTCGATTTCATTCTTTGATCTTCCATCAACCTTCGAAATCGAAATCCAAGAAGGGTTCGAAATCAATTTCGATTTGAATTTCGAAATCTAAAAAGGGATCAAAATTGATTTATATTCGATTTCGAAATCGAAATCCAAGAAGGGTTCGAAATCGATTTATATTTCGAAATCGAAATCCAAATACGGTTTCGATTTCGAGTTTGTTCTTGAATTTGTTCGAAGATTTAGGGTTCGATTCGTCTTCTGTTCGTCTTCTTGCTCCCAAACTCGATCTCAATCTCGATCCCTTTCTCAATCTTGTTCCAGATCTCGATCTTTCTTGACTCCTCTGCTCTTCGAGTGATTCCAGGGCGTCGTGGATGCTCAAAAGGCTCTCCGCTTCTCCGTCGTCGTCTTCTTCAGGGTCCACTTCGCCTCCACCACCGTCGAATCTGGACGAGGGGCCATCATCTTCAGTTTTTTGCTCAGATTTGTTGGCATTAGGGTGTGTTCGCAGGGCCGATAATTCGTGCATGCAATTGGTGATCTTGGACCAAAGCTCCTACGCTCTAGCCAAGACTAAGCCAATACGGTCTTCATCCATGGCTACTCTCTCCTCTTTCTCTCTCTCTCTCTCTCTCTAATGGACTGCGATTGTAGGGGGGAGAAGGGAAAAGGGTTTGAAGAATTGCTAAAAAGAGCAGGGCAATGGTGGAGGTGGTGGTGTTGTTCGGCGGTGGTAGAGACGGTGGTGGAGGTGGTTGTGTGTTGGTGTGGTGTGGTGTGGTGTGATGGTGCAGAGAAACAAAGAAGGAGAGGGGGAAAAAAAAGTGGGGGAAAAAAAAATGGGCTAAGGGCAACTATGTAATTACACATCTTTTTTTTTTTTTTTTAGTCAGATTTAGTAAGGGAAAAATGGGCAATTCATCAAAATAGCTCCGGCAAGGGGTCGCCGTGGTAATTTTGAAAGTTAGGGGGTACATGTGGAATTTCACTATAATTGAGGGGTGTAAATGGTATTTTCCCATAATCTAACATATAAACACACACACGTGTGTGTATATGCTTGTATATATGTCAACATCAACCTCCATATATTATGTATGGAAAGTGAAGTTTTGACTACTTGAAAATTTCTTAGCAATTTCTGTCAAGATATATATGCTTAAAAGAAAAGTCAAATTACAGTATACACCTCTATACATGACAACCCAATTCAATTAAGTTCTTGTAGTTTTACACTCATTTCAATCAAATTTTTATACCTTTAAATGTCGCAATTAACCCTTTATGTGTCTTTAAAATATGCCGATTAAGTTCCTCAATTTTTACCATTTAAAACAATAGTTGATTATAGCTCAAACATATATGCTTATATACCACAGATATGGATTTACTGACACACTTTAAAAAAATATGATCCCTTAGAGACGATTTAAATAAGAGTTTAAAAATAGATCGACAAGTAATGATAAAAATTTTGAATTTATGTGACAGAGTGAAAGAAATTGAAATAATAGACATGTGTAATTTAATATTTACGCCAAACTTGAGGGACAATTCTTATAATTTTCATATAAACATTAGAATTAAAACTTGGGGAAGGTTAGGGCTTGGGGACTTTCATTGCAAAGTTGCACAAAGTCCACTTGTGGAGAGATTAATTTAAGAGGATATATATATATGTCATTCTAATGACATCAACCTCTACTAAATGGGGAAAGGCCAAACTCTGACTACCAGAAATCTTCCCAGCATTTGCCATGGATGTTTACTTGAAAGAAAAGTCAAATTACGCTATTAGCCTCTATACTTTTACAACCGAATTCAATTGACCTTCTATACGTTTAATTGTCTCATTTAGAGTTAAGCCGCCCACCAGCTTCTACCATTAAAGGTGTTAGAATAATGAATATTGTGAGAGAATATGAAACGATTGTATTGATATATGTAAAAAAAATACAATATACAGAAATCTGTAGAGGTGTCTATATATAAATAGGGATTAAAGTTTAACCTAATGAGTGTCAGCTATAGTGGAGTTGGTGATGCTAACCTTAGAAAGGAGACCAATGCCAAATTTGGCCTGAGAGAAAATATTCATTTGAACCAGATGAAACTTTGAGACTAAGAAAATAAGTGAACACGTGAAAATCTTTCATCTTAAATTAACTAGTGAGAAATATTTTGAGTTCGGTGATTCTGCGTAGATCATCTCCTGTAATGAATCATGTCATCCACATACAGTTAAAAAAAGATAATGTCGTTAATTTGGTGAATAAAGAGGCAAAATCTTGAACACGGGATGTGAACCCGAATGTGACGGCGGCGATGGCATTGTTGGTGGTGCATGAGAGCACATAGATGTGCGGCCTCGTTTTGGTGTCGTCGAACTCGTTTTTTTTTAGACAAGTCTCGTGGTAGTGGTGGATATGATGTTGGTTTGTTAAACAGTGAAATTTAGGATTGTAAGCAACAGCGCGACGTAAGCCTTGAAAAGAAAAGTTAAGGTTGCAAAAATTGAACAGAAACAAGGTCAGTAAGAATTAACTCTTGATACCGTGTTAGAATAATGAAAGACAGAATATTGACAGAAAATATGCAACGATTATATTGATATGTATGAAAAAATACAATATAGGAAGATCTATAGAAGGGTCTATATAGGTATCTATATGTAGATAGGGATTAAGGTTTAAGCTAATCAACATTATATAAAGTATAACGTCTTAATTGAGGCAATTGAAATAAATATTTTAATTGAAACAAGTGAAAAAAATAAAATAAATAAATAAATAAAAGAAAAGATCTAACACATCAAACACAATCTTAATTGAACACAATTCCTACATTTATCACCAAATAAATAGTAAAATTTCACTACATATCTGCAGGATAAATGCCAAAAACAGCACAATCATCACCAACAAATTAAAAGTCCTCCTCTATTTGGTTTTCGCCTACCAAAAAAAGGAACTAATTTTAGATAATTTAACGACGGCTGGTACCTGTTCTTTCACTAAATTTAAATATTTCTGCCTAACCGCGGAAATTGGATGTAACGATAATGACGACTAGATCATTCAGAAGAGTTAAAAATTGGATTACGATTTTACCGGATTAGTCCCCCAGGAAAGATATGTTGATGTCGGTGTTCGCCTTCCCTGATTCATGAGCAGTTGGCATAGTAGCCCAATTATTGGCCTGAAAGGTAGAGGAAGGCCTGACATTCGAATTTTCCGTAGGGGGCCAGTCATTGGCCCGGAGGGTAGATGAAGACCCTGCATTCGAATTTTCAGCTGCAGAATTTTTCTGGTCATTGGCCGGGAAAATCTTTTGCTCCATATTAGGAACATGAGCCTTAGCATTGGGGCCCGTTGTAACTGTACTCGGTTTTAGCTCGGGCATGGGCTTCTGCTTTTTTTTCCTGGGCTCAGATTGGTTTGTTGCAAGGAAACTGCCTATAACTACCTGATATGTCCTCAAGAAGCAAAAAAAGAACATAGAATTGATTAATGATTTTCATTATAACTCAAAATCACTTTTAAAGAAAAATTTAAAAGCGAAGGAATGACTCCTGAAAAAAAGAAATGGAGGGTTCATAAGAAAGCATTTGGTTTCACAGAATCGAACATACCTGAACAGGACTGGCAGCTATAAGCAATCCAGCAATCAAACCACCTACAACACGGCCATCAGGACTGATCAAGGATACACTCATACCGCCAGATCGACCAGTCTGTGCGCCTCCTAAATCCATCGGTGTGAACGATCCAGAGAGTGATAGTATTTCAAACCGGCCCTACAAGAAAGTTTCCACAAAAGAAATCAAGTTTTAAAATTAAAAATTAATAATTAAATAAAGCAAAAACTCAGACTAAAAAAATCTAATATCATGAAACCAAGACACTCATTCACTTCCGAACTTTGGGAAAAAAATAAAATAAAAATCCAAGCATGTACTTCAAATAGCCAACAAATATTGCTTTTGTTATCTGAGTTTGGTTAGTATCTGTATGTCCGTTTTCTTTATTTGCTTTCAGAAAACATGGAACATCAACTTAAGAAAAATGTTTACGTTTTGTTCAAGGGTGTAGAAGAAGGAATGTACTACAATTAAATCGTCTTACTCGCCTACAAATTTGGAGGTTGAAAGATTTTGCAACGAAATTAAATAAATAGCTTATTACCTAATTTAGACTGTGTATTATGTTATTCCACATCAAGACTTTACGGATATGAAAATTAAAACTACGAATGAACGTCCTAATAATTAAAAAAATTCAATTTCAACATAAAGAGATTCAGAAATATAACTTGAGAAAAATTTATAGTAGGAATGAAGAAGTACACCTCATAGGTCAAAGTACCGCCAGAAGAATCAAGCTGTCGTAGTGTCACATTCGAAATAACACCATGAGCAGAAATGATGCAAATAGCTCGAGGACCTTCTTGTGAAAACGAGATAATCTTCATTGTTATATCCTAAACAACCAAAAAAAAAATGAGGGAAAACCAACACAAGTTTATTTTCACATAAAGTTTCAATATATATATATATTCATGTCCTCAATTAAAAAAACAAATGACACGTTATTTAAAGCCTTAATGGACGAAAATTAAGTTTTTCCTTAACTTTCCAAATATAAATCCACAATAAAATTACCAACAAGATTGGCAATGGATCCAATATCGAAACGACTTTAAATGGAGCAAATACTTCATATTTCAACGTGAAAATAATAAATTTGAAATTCTTTTTTAAGGATAGAAACTTTAAAGCAGAACCACATGCAGGAGCATGAGCAGGGGTGGGAGTCATTGAAGCTCAAGAGTTAAAATTTGGATAGCTCAAAGAGCATATATATATATTGACGCATGAATTGATTAGTGAAAAGGAATTTGGTTTGGAATTAGATATTCGATAGTGCAATTAAGTTTTTAAAGCCATGTAATGTGTTGCCCATGTAAGAGGAGAATTGCCCTAGGCTTTATATATGGCTTAAAATTAGGTAACACAAGCACTTTCGGATTCAACACACCCCCTCACGCGCAAGGTGGACTTTGACAAACCACTGCAAAATCCACCCTTTCACGCGCAGGGTGGACTTTGACAAACCACTGCAAATAGATATCGGGGATGCAACATTGATGTGAAATTCAATACGCCCAACATCATATGGAAAACCTGGCTCTGATATCATGTAGAAACTCAGTGGGCCTAACTCAGTCTCAAAAAACGCCTTGAAAGAGGAGGAATGCTTCAAGGCTTATATAAAGCTCAGGATCACGTAATGGGATTCAACAAGATAAATTTTTATCAGTTTTGTTTTTAAGAGTAATATTTATTGAATAGTTTTTAAATGTAATATAAATGTGATAGTTTGACAAGTTGAAGAGTTGCTCTACTCTTAAAATTAAATTTGAAGAGGAAGACACTTTTCAAAATAAATTTACTTTTTTTGAAAAGTTTGTTGGAGCGCAAAACTGGTAATATGACTATGCGAACTGTTAGGTTTTAACTTTTGCTACTTTCTATTGGAGATACTCTTAGGCAAATGAATTGAGAGTGGGGCGAGCGAGGGAGTCATTGAAGTCTAAATGGAACCCTTAAAGCACGTTATTTTTATTCTTTGAGAAATGTATATATTTGATAATGAAAAGGAATTTAGTTGGAATTTCGATAGTGCAATTTGGTTTATATTCTTTTGGGTTCCCCATAAGCCGAAATATTTAAGAAAAATCTATTTTAAAGCTTTGCTATAATAAGAGCTTGGTGGCCGAGAGATTCTGATATGATAGGAACAAATTTGGTGCTAGAATCGTTAGTCAGACATGGAAGCGTGACCATTTTAGATGAACCCTACCATTTAAAGACAAAAACAACCTTATAAGAAGAAAATCAGGCAAAATGACACTAGAAGGAAAGCCACTTATTGCCAGGCCATTTAAGATAATTTTCTTATGCAACACAAGAAACCAAAATTTATTTGATGTTTTCATAGAGAAGGCCACTGAATGAGCTTAAATCATTCAATTTACGACATCGTTTTGTTAGTAATGTTAAATTATAGTATGTTTTCATAGAAAAGGACAATGAACGAGATTATGATTCTATTTATGAGGTTGTTTTTAATCAAAAATGTTAAATAGTATAACCTTGGAGGCATTCATGAATGTTGTCAGGGAAAATTGTCTTTAGGCTAAAAGCTGAGACTTAAAGACTTTTATATGGAAGTATTAATTGCTTCAAAATTGATATTCTTTTATTTTGTGATTGATTTGGAAAATGATACATTAAGGGTTGAGTCTTGTACAATCTTTTCTTCTTTCAATCAAAGAAACTTCGGCATGTAGATTGTCTTTCACTGAGTTTTGATACCATCTTTTCATTTGTTAGTTTCCTTTTGTACGTGGTTGTCGCCCCATTCATTGACCTTTAAAAACTTATTCCTAAGTCAAGCTCAAAAATTCAAAGTAAGGAGATAAACATGTATAATTTTGTATACAATTCCATATATACATATATACAGACATGTATAATTTTGAATGTAACATATATATATATGTTATATATAGACATATGTAAAGTTGTACGCATACTACATCGGGCATGAAGCAAAGAAGAAACTATCCTATGATTCTCTTTACACAATCTCGAGATAACAATCGTATGACATACTAAACGAAACTTAATTACTAGGAAAAAGTAATTAACAATTAAGAAGACGGAAAATGTTGATCGCAATAAAATGTGCTATAGCATCACTATAACTGGAGAAAGGCACTGCCTTACAAAGTAAATGACAAATGTAGAAACCCAGGGAGCCTAACTCACTCTCAAAAGGCATCTTGTAAGATAAGGATGCCCTAGGCTATATATATAGCTTAGGATCAGGTAGCAGAAGTGATGTGAGATTCAACACAAACAACTAAATAACACTGCATATATATTTTCACTAAATTTTTTTAATGAAAAATTTCCTTAAAGGGTTATCATTCACTTACCTTTCCAAATAACTTTTCACAAATGCAGAAAATGACCATAATACATTCTTATAAACAGTAAATGCCATTAACCAATGTTGTCCGGACAAATCAATTTGCTGAAATTTAAAGTGACAAAATAAAAAATTTCAATGAGATTATTATTGAAGTTAAGCTTTTTTTCTTTTACCTTGAAATAGAAATTGTCTTATCAGATGAATGAATACGCAGAAGTTCGAGGTTAAATTAACATGCATCTCCCTATTGGTTTATCTCCCAATTGGTTTATGTTATAAACTGTAGAAATCCAATGGGTCTAATTCACTCTCAAAAGAAGGCTTGTAAGATGAGGATTGCCCTATACTTTATATATAACTCAGAATAACACAAACGATGAGGGATTCAACATAAACCATCAAAGTGCAATCGATCTTTAACAATAAGGGCAATGGGTCCAATAGCCAAAGTCATATTAAAACAACATTAAACGACCAAATATTTCATTTTGGAGGTGTAAATTATATATTTGGAATTTTTTCGAGGATCCATGTTTGGCCATATGCTTTTCTTTTGTTTTTTTTTCGGTTGCAAAAATATCTGAGCAATGACCTATTTTGAGGCATAATTAAGATATGACTCACAAGTATATGGAAGGAACAAGATTTTAACCACAATAGGGCCAAGTTTGGTGTGAGATTCTCAGGATAGAAATAACCTAATACGAACGGTAAAAGACAAAATAAAGCAAGATACCATTCGACGGATATCGACATACTGCCATATCATTTAAAGAAACTCTTCATGCAACGCTAGAAACATATAATTCATCAATGTTTCACTAGAAAATGTTATTGAATGAGCTTATGATCATATATACGATGCCGTTTTGGTTAGTAATGTTAAGTTATAGTATGTTATCATAGAAAAGGCCATTTAATGAGCTTATGTTTCTATATACGACATCGTTTTGGTTAACAATATTAAGTTATAGTATGTTTTCAAAGAAAATGCCATTTAATGAGCTTATGATTCTATATACGACGTCGTTTTGGTTAACAATGTTAAGTTATAGTATGTTTTCAAAGAAAAGGCCTTTGAATGAGCTAATGATTCTATATATGATGTCATTTTGGTTATATGTCATTGTCGACTGCCATATATTTATATTCTTTTGTTTTGTGAATGTGGAAAATGACATGATAAAAATAGGAGTATATGCTTTTCTTCTTTCTTCTCTCTTCACCAGTCGAAGACACTTCAGCCTATAGATTATTTTCTTTCGTTGAGTTTTTGGAGGGAAAAAAAATCCTCTTTTCAGCTCCTTTTTTGCATGGGCGTCTACGCCCTATTGGCAGCCTTTCACTATATTTTTCTTACGAATAGGAAAACAATACTTATTCCTCAAGTCAAGCTCAAAACTTCGAAGGAGTTGTAAAATTTGTACGGTTTTCAATAAAAAAATTCATATAGTCATTCATCAAAGACTGTCGAATAAGCTTGGTAATAGATGAATATATATAGAGAGAGAGACGTGTATATACAAACACATCCATATATATATGAAGTTTCATGCATAATACATAGGGCATGAGGTAACTGAAGTTTTATTACTTTTATATTAGTATCCTCTTACACAATGTAGAGAGAACAAATTAATACCTGTCCGAAACATAATTTCCAGAAAGAAATGACAACTAATTCAAAAAATAAAAATAAAAATAAAAAATGGGTACAATGAAGTGATTTCAACGTCGCAATAATTTCTACTCGAGAATTTAAAAAGTTTATTTACGAAGTCTTTCTTTAGCATACCTCACCAGTATCAACATCAATGACATGGGGTGTAAAATTACCGCCAGAAGAATATGTCCCCCATTCACCTGTGAAACTCAAAAAAATTAACGAAGATCAATAATTTGAGTTTGGTAACACAATATATGCATAAAATTTCCTAATTTAGACACTTAAGCATGTTTGGTTGGATGGAATGGAATGAGGGTAGAATGGAATAGAAGAAGTAATGAAATGAGAGAAAAAATTGAATGGAATTACTATTCCATTCTCTTATTTGGTTGGTATAGAATGAAAGAAAAAATGGAATAGTGAAATATAGTAAAATTTTCATTTTGTTCTTATAAAATTATTATTCCATTCTCTTCTTGGTTGGTTATAATAAAATTTTATTATATTCACTATTCTATTCCTTTCTTCATTTTATTATATTTCACTATTCAACTCAATTTTAAATTTTTGTTCTCTAATTTCTATTTTTGTTCTCAATTTCCAGTTTCTATTCTTTAATTTCTGTTTTTGTTCTCAATTTTCAATTTCCTTTTTCAATTTTCCGTTCTCTAATTTTCTATTTTTTGTTCTCAATTTTCAGTTTATATTCTCATTTTTTTGTTTTTGTTCTCAATTTTCTGTTTTTATTCTCAATTTTCGGTTTCCGTTCTCAATTTTCTATTCTCTAATTTTATGTTTTTGTTCTCAATTTTCAGTTTTCATTCTCAATTTTCCGTTCTCTAATTTTATATTTTTGTTCTCAATTTTCAGTTTTCGTTCTCAATTTTCCGTTCTCAATTTTCAATTTATGTTCTCAATTTTCTGTTTGTGTTCTCTAATTTTATATTTTTGTTCTCAATTTTTAGTTTATGTTCTCAATTTCCTGTTCTCTAATTTTCTGTTTTTATTTTCAATTTTTAGTTTATATTCTCAATTTTCTATTTCTATTCTCAATTTTTTGTTCTCAATTTTCTATTTCTATTCCCAACTTTCTGTTCTCTAATTTCAATTTATGTTCTCTAATTTCTGTTTTTGTTCTCAATTTTCAAAGGCTTAATTACAAGGGTTATCATGTAATTTAAGATATTGATTCCATTGGGTTGGAATCTCATTCCACCCTATCTCAAATGGAATCTCATTCCATCTAATTTCATTCCAATGGAATCACTTTTATTATTCCATTGGAGAACCAAATAACGGAATAGAAATCGAGGGCGGAATGCGATTTCATTCCGCTCTCGATTCCATCCAACCAAACATGCCGTTAATTTTTCATTGTTTCAAGTACAATGTACAAGGATCACCAAATTGTAAGGATCACCATAGGAAAAAAAAAAACAGCACAATGCACGATGGCTCTTGCCATGGTGCTGTTTGGGGAGGGTAGATCATAGATGACAATTAGAAACAAAATTTAAACACTACAATCGAAAGCCAACCTCTAGATTAGATCAAGATTTTAAACTAGAAGTTCTTTAACACTCTAAAATATATATATGCCTAAAATGTCAGTCATTACCTAAACTCAGCGGCGTCACTTTGGCCTTATTCCTTGGCTTGTTCTCCGAACCAACTGCCCGGACTCCTGCCAGTTTTTCGCCCGAAAAGTTCAGAATAGCCGGTGGAGCCGATGAAGATACCGGCATTGGTGATATTGTCCTAGCAATTGCACCATCAGGACCATATTTCCTTGGTCTCCCTCTCTTTTTCTTCCCCATTGAGCCTTCAATTCCTGACGCCGGAAAACACGTGACGGTAGATTCTCCGGTGGCTGGGGTTGAGTTTTCAGTCCTCGGCGCCACATGATAGCCCAATGAACCCTCGGGCACAATCACAGTTGGTTGTGGGCTCTTTCCTTCTTTTGATTCCATGGTTCAAAAGGGGTTGGAATTTTCTTTTGAATTGAGTATTTGAAGAATCTTGTATACCTAAAAACTAAAAGAGAGATGCATTATTGGTTAATGATCAAAATAGAGAAATCCCATATCTTTTATGTATATGAGAAAAATAAAATTTGGATATCAAATAATCAAAGAAAAATGCTTCGTCAACCTCCGAGTTATCTTTCGCAAAAAAATAATTAAAAAAAAAATTCCAGTTTTTCTTTAGCATCGTCTACTATAGACCATTTTGTTGGGTTTGTCCCCGATCGGAAGGACTCGTGGTTTGGTCTTAAGTGTGAGAAAAAACCTCATCCTATGAGCTAGCAGTCCATGACCACCCTACACTTATATAAGAGTCAAGATTATAATCGCTCTGATCCAATAACCACAAAGGAAGACAAGGGAGAGACAGGTCGAGACTTAGCCAACCAAAAGCCCACATTGTAAGGGGGAGAGACTTTCCCTCACATTTATATCCCGACTACCTGTCCCAAGATAAACCCAACACATTTAAGAAATTAAAAATATAAAAATGAAATATATATAAAAATAAAAAATAAAAATTGAAAATTAGTGAAATCTCTCTCTCTCTCTCATACATCTAAAAAACAGTTTTTTCAAGAACATCTCCATCTGCCAAATTCAATCCTCTGATCTGCTAAAATCAAAACATGCAACCCCCAAAAAAACACATGAAACGAGAAAAAAAAAATATTGTTTTCGTAGACAAAATAATAAAAATTCAAGCATCCCATAATCTACAACAAGAACAAAGAAAAAAACAGAAAAAACCCATTACTTACAAACTGTTTTCCTTGTCAGTGTTCTTCACATTTGCAGAGCTCAAACCACCAGCATCGCACTTCGACATCAATCAAAATTTTCATGAAAAAAATAAATAAATAAATATAAAATCAGAATACTGTAGCACAGTCCAAGAACAGGGAAGGCTTAATAGAAAATTATTACCGTTTACTGAAGTGAGAGAGAGAGAAGGGGGGGGGGGGGGGGGGGGGGGGTTCAGGGGGGGCGCCGATTTTTCCGCAGTTGCTCGAACAGAGCAAAAATATTTGATTTATTTATGGAAATCCATTTTTATTTTTATAATATTAATAAATTAAAACACATAATTCCAAAAAGTAATTAAATATTTGTTGCAAAACCCGAAAATTAAAATTTGATTAAGAGGAATTTCGAGTCCGGGGGTGAGAAATTTGAATATTTGATGATTAATGTTCATTGGAAGAGAGAGAAAGAATATTAAATTCTAGTTTTTTAAAATTTTAATTTTATTTATTTTGTATTTTTTAAATTAAAGCTGAAAAGTAATTTTAGAAGACAAGAGAATAGCGCTTACATGGTCAACCTTTTTCTTGGCGCTGCGCTGAACTGATTTTCGTCATATTTAAAAGTAGAGAATTAACAAAGGATGCCTTGTTTAATTATTAACTAATTTTAAACTCCTATAATATACTAATTTAAAAAAAAATATTAATATATATATTTTTTTTTTTAATATTACACGAAATTTAAAATTTATTTTGTAATTTTATAATTAATATAATTTATAGTCCAAAAAAATTAATTTTAATTGTCTATCTCATCAAAAGAATAAGATTAGAGAAATTTAAAATAATGAGCGACCATCCATTCTTAAACTTTAAATATATAGTATATAATTTACCAATCTTTGACACTAACTTGTTACACGCTAATAAAGGGGTTGGCTTATATTGCAAGAAATTGCAGTCGCCTCCCACAACAAATATGCAAAATACAAGTGTACCCTCCTAGTTTGAAAAATTATACTAACACCTCTTGTCAATTTTTATTTGAGCTAGGGAGGTAATGGAACTTTAGGTGGCGTTTGGTTAGTGTTTCTGTTTATTTGCTTCTACTTCTAATAAATTCCATTCTTGAGTATTCCAAGAGTAGAAACATGTTTGGTAATAACCATTATCCTGATTATTTTTTTTTTAATTTATGAGGACAAAAAAAAAAAAAAACACATTTGGTTGTAACATATTTTTTGCTCTGTCCCTGCAAGTGTCCTTTTCTTGCTCCCGTGAGTGCCTGCACAAATTATTAATTAATACCAGGGATAGATCTCAACAAAGAACTTCCGGCGTAAGAATAAATATTCACTTGGTAAGAGAATGCAAGACAGGTTACAAATATCAAATTGTGCGTGTACTTGAACTCATGCTTAGACGGGTATTTACACAGCTCTTTGTCGGGAATGGAGAGAGAGAAGGTGCTCAATCCCCAATCCGTTATCGATATAATAATTTTTTTGTTATTTGTGCGTCCTCCATACTATACGAATATTCGCTAATGATTTCTTGGTGATTTACCCCTCGCTAATGAATTCTTCACTCGATCCTACCCACAGCCCGATCCCCAAGCAAATCTAGGGCTCCTAATGCTTACGAACTTTTTCAAACGAGTTGTTCTTTCCCTGGGAGCTTAAGTCCACCGACAGTGGTGGACCTGGGTCTGTGTGGCGCTCTTGAGTCCCAGGCCCCTTTTCCAAGTTCCTTGGGTTTTTTCTCTTAGTGATGTATGTCCAAATTTACCACCATCAATAAATATACATGTTTTTTAGACGGTGTGGTGGTGGTGACTAATGAGATGGTGGTGAGAATAATTTTGTAGAAATGAATATCAATCAACATTTTTTTGCTTCTTATAAGTAATTCAGCAAATACTTTCGAAATATTCTCAAAATTTTGAGAATATAAATATTTTTCTATATATTAATCTCAAAATTTTGGAAGCGAAAATAGAAATAAAAAAACGAAAACAGTAACCAAAGCCAAACGGGCCTTAACAATTCCACTTTGACCAACTATTTTTGTTATGGAATGGATATTTTTCCAGGATTTAATCACTATTATTATAAATATTGAAGAGATTCAGATATAATATAAGGCATGGCAACCACAAAGGGTCTTTAGTGGAAGTCAAAATTTGAAAGGGGTATCTTTATATATATTCTATTTTTTAGGGGTAGGAATGTAAATCAGCTTGTTATAGTTAGATAATGAATGTGAGTTTGGGTGATGATTGAATCACCTGCGAGGGGACGGAACCGGAATGTGATCTTTGTTGACAGAAAATCTGACGAGGGATTTGTACGATACAACTATACTGTACAGTGGAGACAAATGTCAAATTGTCTCCTCATCGGGAACTTAGATTTTGACACGTGTGAAACATGCTATAGCCTATTTTCCATCCAATCATATTTCAGCTTCACACATACTAAATTATGCGGTTACCCTCGGCGAGTCCCCTCTACATTACATTACCAACACAATTGAATTTCGACATTTTATCTAAACGATCCATTTACAAAGCAATTGACACACCCCAATTTTTTAAAGAGAAAAAATATAGTGAATGAGAGGATTTTTTTGAAGTGTCAATTTTGTCGTAAAAAACTTAAATCGATTTTAAAAAAATAAATCGTTATCTTACATTAAATTTAAATGGTGTCTTAAGTTACCAAATTTTAAAAAAAATAAAAGCGGTTTAAATAAAATTTTGACTCTAAAAGATATAGTCCGACCAAAAATTCATTTTAAAAAAGTTTGGGGGATAGTTATATTTGGAGAAGGTGTTAGTTCCTTCAAGACACTCGTCCATCCAAAAACGGTAACTTATCTAATTAAGTTGAAGTAAAATTTAAATTCCAATATTTTATTTTATTTTGAAATAGTTTACCGAAATTTTTTTTTGGTGTTCTAGAAATAAAGTTAGACAAATTTTTATAGGTTTTTTTTTTTAAATGTTCTCATTTTTTATTACCTTTTTTAAAGAAGAAATAGGAAAAAAAGGGTAAAAACCTAACATACTGAATTGAAATCATTTTTTTAGAAGAAAGTTTTATTTGATATTTGAATTTTAATTAAAGACATGTGAGAAGATTTTTTTTTTTTTTTTAAACAAGGAAAAATGAGTAAAGCAATTTTTTAGAAAACATATTAAATAAAGAGAATTGAAAAAAGTAAATTACTTAGACGAAAATTTCTTTTCAAAAGATTTTTTCTTTTTATATATTTGATTTTTGAGTTTGAAAAATAAAGGAATTACTTAGAATTTTTTTTTTATTGACCCACATATCTATCCAAGAGGGGAGATAAATTGGATAATTATAAAAATTTAAACAATTAAATCTTTAAACACACAAATTATCAATTTCCCTAATTGATTATTGTCTTGTATAATAGTAAAAACATATTTAACTAAGTACACACCTAAACAATAGAAATATAAAAAACAGCACACAACGATTTATCATGATTCGGTAAGCTGTTTTACTTACATCCAGCTCTGCGAGCTCCACAGGGCTTTCATAATCTACCAATCCCCTAATTTCTTTCACAGATAAAAACCAAATCCTTACAATTCTTTTTACAGGTTCAACACTAACCTAATTATTTTTACAAAATCAGAATCAAACATTTACACTTTTACATGGTTACACTTTTCTTTTTTACAGGCTCAGGAAGAACTTTATATTTTTAGTAGGTTAAAAACTAACCTAATTCTATTATATAAAGAATCAAAACTCAATCATTTTAATAGGCTAATAATCAAGCCTAATCTTTTTCGCACGCTAAAGATTAAACCTAATCTATTTCATAGGCCAAAAGATCAAACCCTAACTACTCTAATTAAACAATATATCTAATCCACTCTTTCTCAAAAAGTACAAAAAATAATTTTTTCTTCTCACAGGAGCTTCTACCACGTCAAAACAATTATACTCCATTAATGTTCCGAATATCACATGATAGAATTTACGTGAGATAACAAATGTGATTTAACTCAATTGAAAGCACAAATAATATGTAATCAGATTTAGCAAGAAAAGATTGTTTCTTAAAATATGCAAGACTTTTTAAACATGTAAACAATTTTTCTCATAAAAGAACTTAAATTAACTTGAAAAAATTTCATCGAAATTTCTTAAAAAACAGATAAGATAACTCAATGAAGAACAAAACTGGTGATGAAAACTTTTGTGCGCTCTGATAAAAAATTCTTTTAGAATAACTTCTCTTAGAAATATCTCAGCAAAAATCACTATTTTAGCAAAGACTGATTGTTCTTGATTGCTTTAAGTTGAAAATACAAGTCTCTATAAATAGAATTCAAACTAGGCCTATAATGGTTAGTTCCCAAAAGATAAGACATAGAATATCAATTTAAGAGCCCATATATCATATAGTATCAAAGTAGATATATTTTATTTAAAAATACTTTTAGAAAAACTCGATTTGGTCTTAAGACTTTTTAGATTCAAAACACTTAAAGGTATAAAGTAGTTTTATTAATCCAATTGAAAGATTTAATTAACATATGGACCAAATTGATAGAATCTTAATGAAATATGATAAATAATAGTAGTATACTCAAATCCGCAAAATATCTCATTTTAAATTTCAACCTTCAAAATCATACGATTTGGGTAAAAGATCACGCAAAAACGAAACAGTCAAAGGTGACTGTTCAGCTCATGTCAGTCGACCAACTATCCATTGGTTGACCGACCCCTGCAAAGGGCAGTATTTTTACCGTTGCTCCAGTTTTCATAGGTCGAGTGGCCCTCATGATCAGTTGATCGAATTGGTCAATGAACTCTCATTTTAACTCTCTTCAAGCAACTGTTTTTGTTAGTCAACCGACCCATTTTATTGGTTGACCGAATTGGTCAGTGAGCTTCCTTTTTAAGTGTTAAAAATATTTTCACTTAAACACTTAGTAAAAAATATTTTTATTGTTTTAACACTTTATAAAATTTATTAGGATCTTAAATTTATCATTTCTAATGAAACCATACATTAGATTACTCATTTTAAAAGTTGTACGTGATCCTAATTCGGGTTACACTAAGAGCATAAGAGCGATAAGTTGTTTTTACCAAAGAATCTTCAATAGATCCAAAAATCTTCAATGTCTTCACTTTGCATCCATCTTTAATTGATTCATAAAATCTTCATCTTGTAAATTTTCAACAATTAACCTTTTTGATTTTTTTTCTCATTTAAACACATGGAACTTCTAATCTAAAATTACTCAATAAACTCATTAGTTCCATAAAATATCAATGTTTAATTGTCCATCAAAATATTAGGTTCAACAATTTCCTCTTAATAATTTAACCTAAACTTAAAAAACATAATTGGGGAAAGCATTTCCCTAAATCCACCATTTGAAATTTCACGCCAGTTGGAAAACCTAAATGATGGTATGGGAGACTCTCCCTTTCTAAGTTTCTTAAGTTAAGTCTTTTATTTTTTTATTTTCTTTTGAACAAAACAAATCTTTTTTAAAATTTGTTTCTTTTTCTGGTATAATAAAATGAGAAGAAGTAAATATAGACAAGTACATAAATGTAAATGCAGCAAATAAAGTGCGTAAGTAAAGTTGCAGAAAAGTAAAGCGCAGAAAGACGCAAAATAGGAAAGTAAATATAGAAAAGTAAAAATATGAAAATGTGCAGAACAGGAAAGTAAATACAATATAGTAAAAAACACGAAAAGACACAAAACAAGAAAGTATATGTAGTAAAAGTAAAAAAGCGCAAAAAGGCGCATAACAAGAAAGTAAATGCAGTAAAGTAAAACTTGCAAAATGACGCAGAACTGAAAAATAAATGCAAGAGAATAAAAAATAGCGGAAAGGCGCAAAACTAGAAAGTAAATGCAGGAAAGAGACTATAAAAGTAAATTGGGTTTTTAAGGTATTCCTTGGAACGTCCTCTTGGGATTTTTTGGTTTTAGGTCTTTTATTTTGAACGGTTTAGACAGAAAGTAAGATGTGTCAGAGAGGGGATCAGAAAAAACTCACATTGGCTATGAGAATAAAAAGTCTAAGTAGTGTACGTGTCCTAAGTATGCATATACTAAATAATGAAAAAATGATTTGATGTTATGAATTATGGAATATAAAAAAATGATGTAATAAAGTATGAAAAGTGTCGGTGGTAAAAAGTGTTCTAGATATATCTTCCAAGGGGTACAAAAAGACAACATGCAAAGTGGAATATTATATTACTTGCTACATGAATGAATATGACAAAGTGTATGTCTATTTTCCTAATTTGCCCAATTAAGTCAAATAAGTCCCGATTTGACATTCCTTCAAATTTTATGGAGATGAGAATCAAGAAAAAACTACGGAAACAAATTTTGTCAAAATTAATTTTTCCAAGACTTAGGTGGAACCCCATGAAGTAATTTACCCAAGGAAGATATTTTCTAAATCAATCGTTTTTAAATTCCACTCTATTCGGGAAATTGAATCAACGGTATGGAAACTTCTCTCTTGATTTATTGAATCATTGAATTCATTTAAAGGCTTGTAAGAACTAATTCCTATAAAATAAACTTATTATTTTTCTTAGATTTTTTTTTTTGAATAACAACTTAAATAAAAGATGTTAATAATTAAAAACTAGTAAAACAAAAAATCTTCATCTAACGCTCAGATGCTAAGCTTGAAAAGGAAGAACCTCGTCCTGGCATTTTCATTGAGTCATTGGTTGATTTTAACAGAATTAAACTTGTAGGAATTTATATTACAATAACAAGAAATGCTGAAGACAATTAAGAAGCATATATGCCCTAGCAAAGATCCCCGACACGTGTTTTTCTCTCTTAAAGATGGCTTCCCGAATGGGCTTTCAATGAGAATCTCTCCCTAGGAGAATTTCACTCTGAATTTCGGAGTTCCCAAAAGGGTTTTCTTTCAATTTTTGTGTGTTTGAGTTATGAGAATGAGGGTCATATTTATAGGGAAAGATGGAAAATGAAAAAATACTAAAAAAACCCTAAAAACCTAGTTTTGGTCGCCTACCCTAGTCCAATTGCGGCAAGAAACATATGACGAACCAAAAAAGATAAGTTTCTTACAAGAGGGGCACGCATTATGCGTGCCCCCAAGCTTGTTGTGCAAGTTGTTGGCATGGATAATCGTCCACGTTGGAAAAAAAAAAAATTCAGGCGCCTGCGCAATTTGTGGGCGCATATTATTAGTTTTTTCTTTTTTCTGCAGGGGGCCCCATTCTCCTTTCTCTCTCTCTCTCTCTCTCTCTCTCTCTCTCACGTTCTTTCTCCTCCCCTCTCTCTTTTTTCCTCTCTTTCTCTCTCTCTCCCCTGTTTTTTTTTTCTTTCTTATTATTTTTCTATTTTTTTTTAATTTTATTTTAATGTTTTATTTTTCTTTTCTTTTTAATATTTTTTATTTTATATAAAAATAAAATAAAAATACATAGAGCAAATTGCAAAAAAATAAAATCAATTTTTTTGTCAGAAAAACGGTTAAAATACCGTGTCTACACCCCTATTGGTTAATTCTAACGTTTTAACCTCCTGTTTTGGCTATTTTGTGTATAAGGTTGAAAAACCACCCCCTTAAGTCTTGCCACTTTGGGAAAGGTGCTAAGGAGCACCCCAAACTCCTTTATCCACTCCCAAAGTAGTGGGGATGAAGATATTTGGTTGTTAAGGGCACCCTTATTTAATTAAGGGCAAAATATCTTTTAAATTTTCTAACTATTGACACATTTTTATGTAGTTCTCTTAAATTTATTCGTTTCAGTTTAAACCTTCTAAGTACAAATGTGGTTTTAAAGGGCTATTCTGTTAGATTTTCCATCCAAACTAATAGAATTAAGGGACAAAATTGTCATTTTTCTTTTCTTTTCCTTCTTTTCTCTTCCTTCTCCTTCATCTTCACTGAATGGCTCTTTCTCTCTCTTCCTTTCTTCGCTGAACCTTTCTCTTTCTTTCTCCACCATATTTTTCTGTCGGCATCACCATTATCGCCGCCACCACGGACTTTGCTGCCGCCATACCCTTTGTTATAGGGTGTGGCGGCGACGGAAGAAGGTGGTAGAGAGAGAGAGAGCACTTCGGTGAAGATAAAGGAGGAGAAAGAGAAAAGAAGAAAAAAAATTGAATAAAAAAATAGACGATTATAATTTTTTTCCCATAATTTTGTTAGTTTGGATGAAAAATCTAACAGAAATACCTTTTAAAACCACCTTCATACTTAAAAGGTTTAAACTGCAACGAATAAACTTAAGAGGGCTACATAGAAACATGTCAATAGTTGAGAGTTTAAAAGGTATTTTGCCCTTTAATTAAATACAATATTTGTATTTGAAAAATATGAAATTAAAACATCCAATAAGTGATTTGAATGTCCAATTTCAGAAAACAAAATGAAATTGATGGTCAATTTGACAAAATTCGCGTTTTGTTTGGTGTCAAAATCAATACTTGTGCCAAATACATTATTTCATAAAATTGACACTTTTGGACTAAAATTAGTCAATTAGTAAGTGATATACGCTTGAAAACTACTTTCAATTTGATTAATTTAGTCCAAAAATAACTTTTCAATCTTTTAATTTTGACCCCAAAGTTTTCTTAAAACCTCTGAAACCCATCTGGAGCTCTAATTTTGTTTATTTTCTTAAAAAAAAATATTTTTATTATTTATCATTCCTTTTTTCTTTTATTTTTATTTTTATACATTTAATTTGGGCGGGAAAAAATGCGGTGTCTACAATTGTTTTTTTTGTCAAGTGAGTTTACTCGTAGTGATAAAGATAGGAGACGGACACCATTTAGTTCGGCCTCTTTAGTGAATGTGATGTAAGATGGTGATGTATGAAATCTTATAAAATATGCTCAAGCTTGCGGCTGAGATAATGCATGCTTGAAAGAAAACTTACTTGAGAATAGACCCGTCTTGTTAAGATTACATAAACCTTGGCAAATGTGTGATCGAACCTTGTGAGTTGCCTACGTACATTGAGGACACCAAAGATCAGGGGAAACATAATTCAGAAAATGCCCTTTTCAGGCAGGAAGATAAAATATGGAAACAAAATATGGATGAAATTGCAACCAAACCTAAAAGGATTGCCTACGTATCTTGAGAGTATCAAGAATCAAGTCACACGTAGTTCAACATATGTCCCTCGCAGGGCAAGAGAGGGTGGTCATGATGAATAGTTTTCATTTAGATGATCATTTAGAGAAAATGGATGATAAAGACAATTTAACAAATGATGAACAATGTTCATTTAGAGGATCGTTTAGAGAAAAGAAATGATAAAGACACTTTAACAAATTCATGACGAACAACGTTCATTGAAAAGATCGCTTAGTGAGAAAGAGATGAAGAACACACTATAATGAATTCATGACAAACAAATTTCGTTTAGACGATCGTTTAGTGAAAACATGAAAAAGACACTTCTACGAATTCATGACGAATTATTGTAGACACAACATTTTGACCACCCCGCAAGAATTTTATGCTTTATTTTATAGTGTACTTTGTTTTTTATTTTTTATTTTATTTTCTGAAATACAAAAATAGAAAAAATAATTGAAAAAATAAAAAAGAAAAGGAATAAGTAAATCGAAATTAAGAAAAAATGGGGTGAAAGATAGAAAATAAAAAGAAAAGAGAAATAAAAGAGAATAAGGAAAAAGATATAGATAGATAGATAGATAGATAGATAGATAGATAGACAGAGAGGGAAACGAAGAGAAGGGAGAGAGAGAGAGTAAGAAAGTGGGCCTTTTGTTTGGTCAGCCACAACACAAAAAAAATAAAAAAAAAATAAATAAATGAGCATGGGCATGGGCCCACTGCTGCTGTTAGCCAAGCAAAAAAAAAGAAGCAAGAAAAGGGGCTTGGGCCCCCGCCATGTGGTGAGCCGATGGGAGGCGGTGAAGCGAGGACTTTCGTTCCCGCCTAGACCTAGTTTTTAGGGTTTTGTAGGGTTTTCATTCCACATCTTTCCCTATAAATAAGACCCTCCTCCTAATTTATTCATTCAGAAATTGAGAGAAAAAACCTCTTAGAGAGTGATTCTTAGCGAGAGCCCTTTTGGGAAAACTTCTACGAGAGAGGAAAAACTCGAGCATCTGAAATCTTGGTAAGAACAAGTATATTTTCTAATTTATTTATTTATTTATTTTTTTCAGTTTGTTTCATTGTTTTCTCACAATATTAAATTCTTGCAAGTTTATTTATTTTGTAATTGTCCGATGATTCGATGAAAACGCCGAGACGAGTTTTCCCGTTCTGAATCTAAATCTTTGATTGTTAGATGAGGATGCCTTTTATCTCGTTGTTTTATTATTATTATTGTTGTTGTTGTTGTTGTTATTGTTGTTGTTGTTGTTGTTGTATTATGCTTTATCTTTGTTGCAATTCATATAAAAAAAAAGCTGAAAAATAAGTCATCCGATGAAAACGCCGAGACGGGTTTCTTGTGCTTAAACTTAATCCTCAAGCGTTAGGTGAATAATGTTTTCATTATTTATTTTTTTCATTTTGTCCTTGTTAAAAAAAAAAAAAAAAAAAAAAAAAAGAAAAAAAAAAAAAACAACTTAGTTTTTAAGAATTAATCCTTACAAACTTTAAGATGAATCCGATGACTAGATAAATTATGGGAGAGTTTTTCATGACCTCGTTTCAATTCCTCAACTAGAGTGGAATTTATAAACAATTGATTTTAGAAAATCTCTTCTCTCAATAAACCATTTTCATGAGATTCCGCATAAGTTTGGAAAAGATTAATTCTGACAAACTTGTTTTTGAGATCTTCCCATGATTTTCATCTCCATAGAATTTGAGGGAATTTCAAATCATAATTTCCTTGAATTAATTGGGCAAACTTAAAATAGACATTATTTGCATCTATCTCGCATATTTATTTCTTATATCATTAAGATGACATATTTAGGACATTTTCATCACTTACACTTTTTATATTTCATTACATATAAGTTCTTTTAGATTTCATAATCCATATTTATTTCTTGTATCATTCAGACGATATGTTTAAGACATTTTCATCGCTTACATTTTTTTATAATTCATTACATATAGGTTCTTTTAGATCTCATAATCCATGTCATTTTTTCTCATTTAGTTACGACATGTACACCGCTTGCACTTTTAACATATGTTAGATAATTAAATCATTGCTACGTATAATCACATTAATTCATATAGTTTTCTTGATTTAATCTCGTATTCATACCATTTGCATTGGCACATTTAAATTAAAATTATTTTTGCATAAAAATCATATAAGTTTTTTTTTAAATAAAATAAAATTCATACCATTCTAGTCTAATATTATCATTTGTATTCATACCTTCATACTTTTTCACTTATTTTAGTTTGTCCATTTAAATCAAACTAATCATTCGAAAACATATATAAAATCACCCCCTAGGGATCATTCTTGTCAAATCCTTTAATATTTGATAAGAGATCATATCGGATGAACATTCAAAAAATACCAAAAATTTGCCTCGCCTTAATTTGAAAAATACCAAAAAGATTTTACAAGCAAAAAAAGATTTCAAAATAAAATAAAACGTTCAGACTAAGCTAATTGGACTTAATTGGATATAAGATTTTGTTTTCGGACGGGCGTCTTGGAGTGCCTAACACATTCCCCGAACGTAACCAACCCCCAAACTCTTTAAATGAATATTTGGTTTGACCGTGTTTTGAGAGTCAATTTTAGTTATGCCTTTGAAATCGTTTTCTAAATTTTGGTGACCTAGGGCACCATTTAAACCTAATGCTATGTGACGACTCTTTATTTCTAAATGGCCTAAGTACCTTTTTGAGAAAATCAACGCTTTTAAATACCTCTTCTCTTTTACTATTTAATATTTCATATCTTTTTCCTTTCGAAAAATCAAGGCGCTTCAACTGGCGACTCCACTGGGCAAAACTGGAGCGTCAAGCCTAATATGTCCAAATAAATCCAACTAATCCAAGTCTGAATGTTAGAATTTATTTTATTACCTTTTCCTTCTATTTTGAAAATAGGTTGTGGTGTGTTTCTCCTTTTTGGACGTATATGCTATCCATCTCCCATATTGTTGTAGACCCTCCTACACAAGTACAGTTGTTTTGTATCCATATTGTCCCCTTGGGATTCTATGATATAAGACGTGGAGGGGGATTTCTATTTGATGGATTGACGATGTCTTGGAAAGTCCTAAAAAACAAACGAGTTCAAAGTTTCCAAAAACCGATGAGAATTAAGTAACGAAAAAAAATTTAGAAATCATATTTATTTTGATTGGTCATCATTGGAATTGAATGGGCTACCCAAGACCCACATGGACTAATAAATGGGTTTGTTGTAAAAACAGGTGATAGGTTGAAAATACCTATATACTTCTAAACCGAATTTGCTAGTTTTTGAGTGGTTTATTAATGTTTTATTGTGTTTTTGTTAGTTTTATATAATTCAGGTGTAGGGATGTTAACGAGATATAAACGAGCGAAATGGTGAGAAAATAGTGAAGAAACGATAAAAAAAATACAAGGTTCTAGGACAGCAAGCCACCGCCGCAGCGGTCTACCATAGTCGTGGCGGTGAGAATGCAGAGAAGGGCTATTTGAGCCTAGCGTCCCACCGCCGTGAAGGTAAAAAATCAGAGAGTTTGAAGACTGTTCCTCCGTCACAGCGGAATTCTAACGCCACAGCTGTAAAAGATCAGAGAGTTAGGATTTTTAGCCCACCACCGCGGCGGTAAAAGATCAGAGAGTTTGAAGATTGTTCCACCGTCGCAGCAGAATTTCACCGTCGTGGTTGTAAAAGATTAGAGAGTTAGGATTTTGGCGCACCACCGCAGCGCGATCTCACCGCCGTAACAGTGAGCTAATCAACTTACCCACCGCCACGGCGGTAAATCCCACTACCGCGACAGTTAGCTGTGCACAGACAAAAAGATATTTTTAGATATTTTTGAAACCTTGAGCCTATAAATACTTCTCCCCCACTTGTGAAAAAGGGTGGAACGTTCCTAACCTTAGCTTAGGGTTCTTTAGCCATTCTTGAGAGAGCAAGAAAATGAGGTTCATCATTTGAGAAGACGAATTATTTGCGGACCAATCCTTGGCGACTGTGGACCATTCCACTCTCAGATTTGATCGTTCTTTTTTTGTTTTTATCTTTGTAATTATTTTTCATTATCTAATGATGTTGAATCCCTCTTGTTTTGTATATTTATATGGCTAAGAACATGTAATTTAGATAAATATTATCTAGGTGTTGTTGTAAGTCATGTAAATACTAGTTTGATTGAATATACGTTACTTTAATGGTTGTTTATCTTAATCCGATTGTGCTTATCGTTATTCTTGATATTATGCTAGTTTAGATAATTAGAGAATACGGGGTTTGACACTCGGGAGAGGTAACCCCGGATTCGGATTAGGGTAAATACAACACGACGATCCAATAACCCGAGAGGGAGTTGGAGAGTGTGCAATCCATGATGTTGGTTCACGACTCATATGACTATGTGTTTGAAAAGATGTTCGAGGAGGACTTTGGCGTCAACGCAAAGTCATATATTTGTTCGCTGTATACTCGGAAGAGTGAGTGAGGGAGTTATAGATACAGAGATTGTCAGATAGGATAAACACCGTTATCGCTAACTAAACGAAGTCAAATATGTATTACTTGAAAGAAATCAATACCTAGGTAATCTTTATAGTTAGAACTAACCCAATAGTTGTAATTTATCCTAATTGTTAATTAAAATACAAACAACTCTTGAAAAGTCGAGATAATATGAGACTATGAAAATCACGGTATTCAACTAATTTACACTATCCCTAGTGGAACGATATCCGATCTCATGATCCATCTATACTAAAACTTGATCTCGTGCACTTGTGAGTAGTCAATACGCGAGCACATAACAAATGCTCGTTGTACAAGTTTTTAGCGCCGTTACCGGGTCCAAGTTTTTGGACGTGAGCATCTTAAATGGCCACGTCCAAGTTTTGGTGCCGTTGCTGGAGATGTGTCTTAATTTGGTTGATATTATGACCAAGTGGTTGAATATTAATCACGATAATTCTTTTGTTTTATTTTCATTCAATTCATTTGTTTTATTTTCATTCAATTCATTTGTTTATTTGATTTATTTGTTGTAACTGAGCAGTATATACGACCTAGTAAGAGCTTGGAGTCTTTTAGTCTGGATCTCGAGATTGAGAAAACTTTGTGACAGATAAAGAGAAAGAAAAGAAACCAAGCAGAAACTATGACCGATGGAGAAGATGCTATGCAAAATGTGCCCTAACAACCGCTGGTGCCGCAAGCACTTCCTTAGCAGCTCCCGGTGCCTAAGAATCAACAATGAGTCCTCAAAGACTATTATTGGCCGATGATACTGGATAATTATTCTGGAATTCGAAGGCAGCCGGTACAGGCTAATAATTTCGAGTTGAAACCCGTCCTGATCAACATGGTACAACAGAACCAATATGGCGGGAATCTTCACGAAGACCCCAATATTCATTTGGCAACCATTCTGGAGATCTGCGATACTGTTAAGATCAATAGAGTTGCAGAGGACATAATTCAGTTGAGACTATTTCTATTTTCTCTTTGTGATCAAGCAAGGGGTTGGTTTCAATCAATCCAACCGGATAGTATCAATACATGGAAGGACCTCGCTCAAAGGTTCCTTACCAAATTTTTTCCGCCGTCAAAGACCTCGCAGTTGAGAAGTGAGATTGCACAATTTTGCCAACGAGATTTTGAGCCACTCTTTGAGGCGTAGGATAGGTTCAAGGATCTATTGCGAATGTGCCCCCAACACGGGTATCAAGATTGGCTTCAAACCCAACTCTTTTACAATGGGTTGGACGGTCAAACTAGAACCACAGTTGATGCTGCCTCGGGCAGATCATTGTTATTAAAGACTCTGACTGAAGCAAACGCGTTATTGGAGGAGATGGCGGTCAATAATTATCAATGGCCGAATGAGAGGAATACGGGACGAAGGGTCGCTACAATTCAAGAGGCCGATCACATCACGACCTTATCGGCCAAAGTCACCAAGCTCTCAAAACGATTGGTCGCCTTGTCTACTAAGAGTGCTTCATCAAGTCATGGAGGGAAGAATTTTGCTAGCGGTTCTCAACCCGGTTTAGATAGTGATTTTGAAGAATGTCATTTCGTAAACAATTGGGCCTACACTTTCAAGCCTGCCACAAACATTCTAACTCATTGCAATTCGGGTCTTCGCAATCATGAAAACTTTTATGCGATTAATTAGAACACGCTGAGGCCATCGACCGGATATGGAACTCAAGCTCAAAGATTTCCATTGCAACAAAATCATCAAATGCAACAACCTCCAATTCATAATCCAAAACCAAACTTGGATGAAGTGTTGGGTTCTTTCATGAAGGAGACTCAGACAATTTTGCGTGAAACACATAGCCAGCTTAACCAACATAAAGCGAGGCTTGACATGATTGAGACCATGTGTATGAACACGAATGCAAGCGTGAAATCTTTGGAAACTCAAATCGGTCAAATTACCAGTGCTGTCAAGTATCAATTCATGGGAAAGTTTTCAAGTAATACGAAAACTAACCCGAGGGAATGCAAGTCTAGCTAGGGACGTTAAATCAAGCAAATCAGGTCTATCTAGGGATGTTAAATCAAGCAAATCTTTTTTATATGTCTCCGAGGATATGAAACTTGCCCAAGTTTTGCTATTAATTACTTTTTAGAGGTCGGAATGGTCTTGGAACATGTTTGGTGGTGAATCTAGGAGTATGGATATTCAGGGTTGTGTTTTGTACTGAAAATCATTGAAATAGTAAAGTGGAAGCGAGTGGTGAGAAGTTTTGTTGAGAAAAATGAAGAGAATCAGCAAAATCCCACCACCGCGGCGTGAATCTACCATCACGGCGGCAAAAATACAGGATGGTCCATTTTCAGCAAAACACTTCATTGCCACAGCAGTGAATCTCACCGCCGCTGCGGTAAAGCCTCTGTTCGATTAAAACACTATACCCGCTTCATTTAACCGAATTCCAACCAATAATATTCCAAAAACTCTCAAGTTTCTTCCTACCAAAACCCAAAAATCCCACATTCCTCATTCCATATTAGATATTTACACCTCAAATCATCCACCAAGTTAAGATTCAAGCCCCATTCTCGGATTTTTAGGGTTTATGAACCAAGAGGGCAATTTCTTCCAATTTTAAGCCGTTTGATCCGATTTGTTTTATCTTCTATCAAGTAAGTGTTTTTCAACTTATATTTCATGTTTATGATGAAATTATAGGACGATTTTCATCTACATTTAAAAAATGGTTGAATCTAGTTTATGTCCTAAACCCTAGGCCCCATTTTCGCGTTTTTTTCTTTTTATTTTGGGGTTTTTGCTTGAATCTTGGTAATTAATATTATTTCTATGGAGTGTGGCATTGTGTGGAGATAGATTGCATTGTTACATTGTTGAATTTGTGTTGAAACAATTGTGGTTGGTTTGTGCGGATTGCAAATGAGTAGTATTCTTGATGGTTTGGTTTCATAATGTTGGTTTGCGTTGTTCGGATTTGATTGATCCAAGCTCAAAACTTGCCTAGATCAATGCATCAGCTAATTTGTGAGGGCCTCGGCATTGAGATGAACGCTTATTCGTCTATGCCGAAAATACCGCCTCACCTTTTGCAATCGCCACAATTTCCTTTCCGTCGAAATGGCGATAGCAATGATGTTCCCCCGGAAGGACAGTAGGAGATGAAATTTCTATGTCTTATCTCCTAGGTATGTGTTCTAACCCATTATTTTTTTAATGAATGCTATATATTGCAATTGGGTTCGTTGCTTAGACAGTGTGGACACTGTCTTATTTAAGTTTGGGAGGGTGTTCATTTTTTTTTTATTATTATTTTGTTTAGTTAGTGTATGCATGCTAGTTTTTAGATTTAGAGTAGATATGTTAATGAATGAAGTTGTATGTGCATGTTGAGTTTTTGAGTTTGTCTGGACCATGTCCCGATGATAAAAATTATCCCCTAATTGTATATCAAGACCGGGGGTGATGCCATTCATGTTTGTTTTATGTGCTTAACATGTCGATTAGGTAAAAATTATTTTGATCCTAAAATCACACGATAGCATGGACTCATTGTATAATAATTTGAACGAATTGATACCGATTATTCAGTAATAAGTTTATGATAGAAATGAGGAATCTAGAACTTGAGGCGAAATTATAGGTGAGGTAATTCTGGAGGCATGATTTAGGCCTTCAATTTTTTTGCTTAAACCTTTTTGAAACTAACCTGAAAAATTTATTCCCGCTTTCCCCTGTCGAAACCATAAACTTTTCAATTCTGAACACATATTCATACTTTAGCCAATTAAATCTTTCCAAACCATTGTCACTAAGCCTAAGATTCAAAATTATTAAAATTAAAAATAAAAATTAACCCAAAAATATATAATATTATGTATTTTTTATGCAGTTTGATTGCTTAAATTATATTATAACAATAATTTAAATATAAAATAAAATTAAAACCCTAAAATAATCTAAAGTTAATTCAATTCTCATTAAACCTAACCCTCATATGGGATCAAGGGTAAAATGGTCAAAATATAGTTTTTTTTAAGTAGAAAATAATGGAGTGTATTAAGTAAAATGAAATAAGTAAATGGGCATTGACTTAATTTTTTCCTCACATTTTAACTTAATTTTTAAGTTAACTTAATTAATTAAGTGATATTAATTACATTTATCAAACAAACTTAATTAATTAAGTACTTAATATAATCAGTTTTAAACACTTATTTTTTTTCTTATCAAACATGTCCTTAGATTGGTTCATTGGGTTTTTAGACGTTCTCAATCTGTTTTCAGACTCCGTTTTGTGATTTGAAGTGAAATCAAGTAGCATAGACAAATGCTAACTTGAAGTGAGCAGGCTGGGTTTCAGACGAATTTTTATTGGTTCAGTATTAACATGTTCATTTGTCAGTCTTGTAGTTCTTTTTCCACGCCCCTAAAATTGTACAAATTTGAATAAGTTTGAAGGTGTGCTTGTCCAAAAAAAAAAAAATAACTATGTGAATATAGTTTTTAATTCTGTTTCTTTCGACAAGTGAATACGAAGTTCTTAAATTCTTGTTCAGGGTTATATTTTTCAAAGTTTGGGGGTTACGAGAGAGATTTAGTGACAAATGTTTATACCTTGGGTATCGTTGAATTGCAACGATTTTCTGTTTTCTTTTACTATGATGCCCTTGGTCGTTCTCAAAGCTAACCAAGCCCTATTGATCTCTATGAGTTTCCAAACCTACATTAGTGGATAGTTGAGCCCAATCAAGCGTATGATTTTCCTAAATCTTTTAAAGTTTAAGTCGTGAATTTAGTTATTAAATAATCCAATCCAGTATTTGATTAGTTATACATTTGAGTTCTCACACACACACATTTTAAATGGATCTAGAATGGTTTTAACTGATATTGAGTGTTGAAATTCTAAAACACCACGTAGTGTGTGTTATTTCTTAGTTTGATCTGATTACGGGTTGTTGAGGGAAGAACCACTTGGTTTCTTCGGTTGAACTTGAAACTCACTTGTGTTTACTTCTTATTTGTTAATGTTTATTTTTTTTTTAGTTTAGAAATTAGCTAATTAGTTTAGTTAGTTCGTTTTAGTGTTAGGGTGTTTTACTCGAGGACTAGTAAAATTCCAAGTTTGGGGGTATTTGGTAGGTTGAAAATACCTATCTACTTCTAAGCCGAATTTGCCAATTTTTGAGTGTTTTATTAATGTTTTATTGTGTTTTTGTTAGTTTTTATATAATCAGGTGTAGGGACGTTAACAACCTATAAACGAGCAAAATGGTGTGAAAACGGCGAAGAAACGATGGAAAAATATAAGGTTTCAAGACAGCAAGTCACCGTCACGATGGTGAGAATGCAGAGAAGGGCTATTTGAGCTTAGCGTCCCACCGCCGTAGCAGAATTCCACCACCGCAGCAGAATTCCACTGCCGCAGAGGTAAAAGATCAGAGAATTTGAAGATTGTTCCAACGCCGCAGCAGAATTCCACAGCCGTGGCACTAAAAGATCAGAGAGTTAGGATTTTAGCCCACCGCTGCAGTGCGATCTCACCACCATAGCAGTAAGCTAACCGATTTACCCACCGCCGCGGCGATAAATCCCACTTCCGCGGCGGTCAGCTTTGCACAGACCAAAAGATATTTTTAGATATTTTTGAAACCTTGAGCCTATAAATACTTCTCCCCCACTTGTGAAAAAGGGTGGAACGTTCCTAACCTTAGCTTAGGGTTCTTTATCCATTCTTGAGAGAGAATGTAAGACCATGATTTTCTTATACGCACAATTTGAGTTGTATTGGAGCACATTTAAAAATATCGGGGTGGATAGTGCTATTAATTGTGTGATTTAAAATTTTAGGGGTCAAATTGTAATTTTCAAAATATTAAAATTTGAAGTTGGTTCAATTAATATCTTAAAGAAATTAAGGGGAGAAAAGTGTAATTAAAATAAAAGATATATATATATATATGCATGTTGTGCGTGTGTGTAAGCCGTGAGATCAGCTGAAAGATCGAGAAATTGAAAGAGAGAGAGGTAAGGGCGGTATGGGGCTTAGCCTCCTTTTCAACACAAATATATACATATTCATCCATGCATTTATGAGGGACTATAAAAAATAGAAAGGAAACAGGGAAATCAGAAGAGAGAGAGAGAGAGCAAAACCGAAACAGAGGAGAGAGAGAGGGAGCTGGGTTTTGTTCGGTAGGTGGGTGGTTGGCAGTTCAGCGTGTGTTCGGTGTGTGCGTTCTTAGCATCGATTGTGTTGGGGTTTCAATTTTGTGTGCGTTCTTAGCACCGTCGGTTGGTAAGTATGTGTGTGGGTTTCAATTTTGACCATTCGTATGGGTTTTGTGGGTACTTTGTTTTGTCAACAATGAGTGTGTTGATCATGTTTGTCGTCTGTGTGTGTTGTTGCATATGCGTGGGTATTGCTCGACCCATTTTGTATGGGTATGTCGTTCGGTCCGACGGTGTGATGGCATGTGTATGGTGTGTGCTGTGTGTATATGTGTGATTAGTGTGTGTGCCAGCGGTGCTATGCATGTATGCGTGTGTTTTCTGTTTCTGTTGGTGTTTGCTTTGTGTGTGTGTGTCTGTTATGTATGTGTGTGGGTTTTGATCCGCCGTTGCTGCTGGGTGTGTGTGCGTGGTGATTTGGCCAGTGGGTGTGTTGTCGTCGAAGAAGAGAGAGAGATGTTGTTGTGTGGGTGCCTACTGTGTGTTGTGTGTGATCAGGGTGTGTCTTGGCGTGTGTGTGTTGTTCGGACAGCAGGAGGGGTGTATGTGTTCCTCCAATCTGTATGTATGTGTGTTTTTGTTGTTTGGTCCGACGGTGGTGGCAGTAGTATGAGTTGGGCGTGGATGTTGGGTGTTTGTGTGAGAGTCGGTCGTCTGGTCAGGCGTTGGGAGCAGGTGATTGGCGGTGAGGGGTTGTCGTTGGTGGCTGAGCAGTAAAACAGAAACAGAGAAGGAAAACGGGAAGCGGGGAAAAGCAAACAGAAAAATAAGAAGAAAAAAAAAAAAGGAAAAAAAAAAAACTACCCCAATAAAATCCAAAAATCTAATCTTGCGGCCGGCAAAAGATCCGGAAGAGGTAGAAATTCCGAACTCTCCAAATATATGTATTTAAGGATATTTAATTGTCTTGTGGATGATTATGAAACTAATTACTAGTATCGAAAATGTCGAAATAACAATAATAAATATTGAGACCGTTCATATGAATAAATTCGGTAGAATAAACTTTAAACAGAGCAATATTAGCAGAATTTATAACAAAATATGGGGAATAGAAAATTACGAGATTTAGGGTTGCATGGCATGATTAGATTATTTTTACATAAAATATTAATTTAGGCCCCGTCACTATTAGGTTCGCAGGCACCGGAGTACCGAGAGAGGATAGTAGGTAAAAGTCTTCGGAGCGAATAATCAGGTGAGTGTACTATCTTCTTGTCAAACTATTTTCATATATATAAATGTGTGTGTAAAATAGTTTTACTTGGACTGTATGATTTTATAAATGATAAGAATCAAGCAGGTTTTGGGTGAGTTAAGAAAATAGATTTTCGTTAAATTATGGTGGTTTTAAAAAGAAGTCGCTATTATTGATTTATAGTTTGACGACGTTGTTATTGATTTGACGATGCTGTTGATTTTATCTGCTTCGGCAAAACGTGGATTATTTATTGAGTTGTAATTTGATGATGATATTATTGATTTGATGATGTGGTTGATTGTGGACGGAGTTGTTGTTGTTGAGGTGGAGATGAGTTGTTGTTGTTGAGGTGAGGTGGAGATTGGTGGTGGATATTCACCCGCTTGCCATAGTCCAGCGGAGCGGTGTTTCACTCGTCTGGCATAGTCTAACAGAGCGTTATTTCACCCGTCTGGCATAGTCTAGCGGAGCATTGTTTCACCCATCTGGCATAGTCCAGCGGAGCGTTATTTCACCCATCTGGCATAGTCTAGCAGAGCGTTGTTTAACTCGTCTGGCATAGTCTAGCGGAGCGTTGTTATATCCCGCTAGGAAGACATATCCTACGGGGTACGGTACCATTACAACTCCCGATCGTGAGGTTAAAATGATCACATGGCTAGCCGAGGTGTGGTGTGATATAGTGTAGTGTGGAGTGATGTGGTATGGTGAGGAGTGGTGTGGTATTTGAGAGATGGTGTTTTATCGTATTTGGTGTCGTATTATACATGGTGATGTGGTGTTTTATTTTATCGTCTTTGGTGTTTTATCATATTATCTTATGATGATGGTTTGAATGGATTTTATATATATGATGATTCTGAATGGTAGGAAGAATGAGTTTTCTCGTGGTATATGATTTTTATACTACTATTAAAAATGTGTTTGTTTATATGCGTTATGCTTGATCCATTTAAAAGAGGTATTACTTAGAAGGTATTAATATATTAAAAATGTTTTTTTACTAAGAAGGCAGTACACTCACAGGTGAAGCAGGTAGGAGTCAGTCCCCTACTGGCGCTAGGTAGAGTCCTACGATGGAGTCGTGTGGAGGGTTGAGATGAGTTGTCTGGGGCGAACCTGTGAGGGGTTCTTGGTATTATATTTTGTTTATATGTTATTATATTTGGGGGACGGGTATGTCCCCATAGTAGAGAATATGTATAGCTTATATAGATAAAATTTATTGATGTATGCATATTGTCGTTTAATAGATGGTTGGTTGTTTAGGTGATGTCGTGGTGTGGTCATGCCAGCCCCGGGACGTCGAGTGTCCAGGACGGGTCGTGACAAAAAAAGAAGAGGAGGTTCATCATTTGAGAAGACGAATTATTTGCGAACCGATCCTTGGGGACTGTAGACCATTCCACTCTCAGATTTGATTGTTCTTCCTTTATTTTTATCTTTGTAATTACTTTTCATTATCTAATGATGTTGAATCCCTCTTTTTTTGTATGTTTATATAGCTAAGAACATGTAGTTTAGATAAATATTATCTAGGTGTTGTTGTAAGTCATGTAAATGCTAGTTTGATTGAATATACATTACTTTAATGGTTGTTTGTATCAATCCGATTGTGTTTATCATTATTCTTGATATTATGCTAGTTTAGATAATTAGAGAATACGAGGTTTAACACTCGAAAGAGGTAACCTCAGATTCGAACTAGGGTAAACAAAACGTGATGATCCAATAAGCCGGGAGGAAGTTGGAAAGTGTGCAATCCATGATGTTGGTTCACGACTCATGTGACTATGTGTTCGAAAATACGTTCAAGGGGGACTTCGGCGTCAACGCGAAGTCATATATTCGTTCGCTTTACACTCGAAAGAGTGAGCGAGCAAGTTATAGATACAGAGATTGTCGGATAGGATAAACACCGTTATCGCTAACTAAACGAAGTCAAATATGTATTACATGAAAGAAATCAATACCTAGGTAATTAATATAGTTAAAACTAACCCAATAGTTGTAATTTATCTTAGTTGTTAATTAAAATACAAACAATTCTTGAAAAGTCGAGATAATATGAGACTATGAAAATCACGGTATTCAACTAATTTACACTATCGCCAATGGAACGATATCCGATGTCACGATCCATCTATACTAAAACTTGACATTGTGTACTTGCAAGTAGTCAATACGCGAGCGCATAACAAACGCTCATTGTACAACAGGACAAGAAAAAAAGTTGGTCCCAAAAAAATAATTTTGGTTCCCCCCGTCCGAAGTCCGGTCTTCACTCGTAGTCGAACCCAAACACTCCAGGATGACATCCGAAGGCAATCCCAAATCTCCCCATACAGCCCAGATAGCTTGAATGCAAGATTCATCGACATGTTGATGGAAAAGTTCAATGAACTAAGCTAGCGACCTCAGGGGGTGCCTGTTCCCCCGTCTAGTGAAACTCTTATGACTAAATCGCCAAATGGAAACCCTTGAAGCTCCGGGATAGAGAATTCAGTGTCGAATCCGAACCCTGCTAGCCCAAGCTTCTTGGTTCCAGTTTACTATGGACCTCAGATGGGCCCTCATCTATTTGCCTATAGAGCGTTGGTATATCCCAGTCAGAGGCACGTCTATCAAGCCTCACCTGAAGACCCGACCCCCTCTGCACCGCAGATCATCGTCATTTACCCAAAAAGAGTCGTTGCTTACCGAACGATTCAAATGTAAATCAACCATCCCTGACCATTAAATCCGAAAACAGAAAAGAAAAGAATAGACCCTCTCCAACCTAGATTCCTAAAATGAAGGAATTGGAGATAATCGTTGAAGAAATAAAAAGAGAAAAACCTTCCAGAAAAGCAAGATACAAGGAGTTGTCAACACTGCCTCGGGTGGTGTATCCGGAAAACTTCATAGTTCAGAAGTTCACGAAATATAATAGTACTAGCCTCCCAGAATGGAATTTCAGCTTCTACAAGGAGGAATTGAGATACCATACCCGAAACGGGGATCTTTGCCTGAAGATGTTCCATCAATCGCTGAAGAGATCAACTCTCAACTGGTAAATGACCTTGGACCTATCGCATATCAAAACCTATGAGGATCTGGTTGAGGTATTCTGTGAGTAGTATGTGTACAACAAAGATGTTGCGTTGTACCATAACACCTTCTACCAGATACTGAAGAGAAAATATGAAAGCTTTCAAACATACATCGCCGCTAGAGGGAAGAGGCTGCCAAAGTTGTCCACAGATTGAGTAAGGAGGCTCAGTTAGAAATTTTCAAATCTATTCAGACACTGTTGTTCTATTAGGGTCATTCGAGCATAGCAGTGGCTTGCATCGGCGATATGATCAAGCAAGCCCAGGTGATAGAAGAAGGAGTAAAAAATAGAAAGATTAAAGGGGCCTCGTACAGTCCGACAAAAATGTTAGCTCCACCAAAGAAGAAAGATGATGAGTTAGTTGTCATTGTTTTCCTCTAGCAAATACCTCACCAAAACAACCCCCAAGCTTCATATCCCCCAAATTACCCGAACCAAAATCATCAATATCTTAACTATTTTCCTCAAAATCGCTAAAACCAAAATTACTCCCAAAACCAGCTATATTTGTTATACCCCACCCCGGACACTCTCACCATGAGGCCGGCGTGACATCGACACGACATCACCTGAGCGACAAACCAAACTAGAAAGTGACAATACGCATTCATAATTATACAACTACAAAATCAAGCCATTAACATCTTCTCTCACTGGAGACACACTCGTCCCTGAATTATAATAACAACAAAAGATAAAACAACAATAAACCTCTCCTAGGTTCACCTCAGGCAGCACCTCCCAAAATACTCCATCGCTATACCATCGTCGGACACTATCCAGTGCCAGTAGAGGACCGACTTCTAACCGCTGCACCTGCGAGTATACTGTCTTCTTAATAAAACTTTTTAATTGGATCAAGTATATAACATATAAACATCACTTATCAAATAATAATATAATAATCTCATAATTTAAATACCTCATACCATAAGGAAAATATATATATTACCTCAACTAAGCAGTAAAAATCAACCAGAATAATTCAGTTAACCATATAGAATAACGAAATCAGAACATACCAATCCAGTATACAATAAAATATATAAATGTACTATTCTCAATCACCATATGCAAGAAAACACCATATACGACAAAACACCACTTCGCACCACAATACTTCACACCTCATCACATCACACCCCGGGCTAGCCATGTGATCGTTTTAACCTCACGATTGGGAGTTTGAAACGGTACCGTACCATCTGTAGGATATGTCTTCCTACGAACACTCATCACTCTGCCAAAGCGGATAATTACTGCGCAGTATAAACGTCTAACATTACTCAAGCAGATAAACATCACTCTGCCGAAGCAGATAACATCACTCCGCCGAAGCGGATAACCTCACTCTGCTGAAACAGATAAATATTATGGCATCGTCAAATCAATAACAATATCAACAAAACATAACTCAATAATATCGTCTAATCAACCTCGTTAAATCACCACATAATTTTTAAAAGCATCTAATTTAAATACAACCATTTTTCATCATATATATATATATATACAAATAATTTGGCAAGAAGACATAACACTCACCTCGATATCTGTTTTGCAAAACTGACACTGACCACACTCTATCTGGATACCGGTGTCTGCGAACCTAATAGTGACAGAGCCTATATTAATATTTTATATAAAATCACCTAATCATGTAATGCAGACCCTAAGTTCCACATTTTTCCATTCCCTATATTTTATCTATGAAAATTGTTATTATTCTGATAATTTCATTCCATTAATTATTGCATAAAAATCTTGTAATATGAACGGTCCCAAATTTATTATTCTGGTTACAAAAACTTTTATGCTAGAATTGAATTTAACAAAACTAAAATAAATTTAACGAAAAACGATATCCATTCCGAATCGTTCATGGGCCGCGAGATCGATTTAAATTTTGTTGGGGTTATTTATGCAATTTTCCCTTTCTCTCCTTTTTCTTTCTTTTTCGTTTTCGGTTCTTGGTTCTGCTCCAGACTTGATGGTTGGCCCCCTCTCTCTCTCTACTGTTGCTGACCACCGGTGGCCTCCCACGCCTCGCCGATTCTCACCGTCGGCCCTGCACCACCCACAACACCGATCAACCACCACCACCGGCCACCTCACAAGTTAACACACATACCCACAAGATCACCGCTCACACACACACACACACGCTGCGACATACACTCTCATGCATACAACTACACATGCATACCCATAATGCCGACGACACACCACGGGACCGACGACCCCTACCGACGGCGACATACACACACAGTGGCACACCGTAGCCGCACCCAACTCGCACCATACCACCGCCGTTGATCGACCGACTTCTCTCTCTCTCGGTCTCTATTTTTGCTAGGTTCTCGCCGACACAACACACACACACACACACACACAAACTTACTACCGAACGGTTATACACTCCCACATCTAAACACCGCAACCCCCATGCGCTGGTGACGATGGAACAACATCGATCGAAGGGACACCCACCACCTTTGCCGACGACACCCTTTCTCTCACATTACTCTCACTCACCGCCGGCCAAACTAACCGATGGCGACACACACACTAACTAGACAATCAAAACACACACAAACCTACATGATTCGATCAAACCCACACACTATCGAAAAAAAAAAAAAAAAAACAGAGCACATACCCACATCGCCGAATATTTACCGACCAAACTCGCAACACTCATACATGCACACACCCACCAAAATAATTAGAGAAATTACACATAAATACTCACTAGCTTGACGATCTTCGATGATTGGATAGCGATCAGCAACTCCCGCTCATCGCCGATGCTAAGAACGCACACTGCCACGCTGTTGACGAACCACCCTACCGACCAAACCACCTTCACTCTCCCCTAGGACTGACGACGATATCCACATGATCACGCACACACATAACAGCCACGACCACACTGCCGGAGGAATGCCGATTCAAGAAAAATTCGACGACCCCCACTCTGCTCTTCTATCTCTCTCTAGAATTTATCTTATTTTTCAATTTTGATTTAGGATTTTGATAATTTCTACTGCATGAGAGAGTATTTATTGCATGAAATTAGTGGGTAGATTTAATCTCCTCATGCCACATCACCTGTTCTCTCTTTCCCTGCCGGTCGGTGATCTCTCGTTACACACACACAGCTTTCATATATATATATATATATATATATATATTTGTGTGTGTGTGTGTGTATGTTTAAAAAAATTAGTTAAATTGCACTTTTCTCCCTCAATTTCCTTTAAGATCTTAATTTCAATAAATTTCAACTTTTAAAAGTTTCAAAAATTATAATTTCACCCTTAATATTTTCACTTTTTGATTTTAATTGTCAATTTAAATCTCAAGTTTAAATTTAATGTTTCTAAATTTTAAATTTGACCCCCAACTTTTGATTTGAATTTTAATCAATAAAATTTTACCCTAAAATTTTTTAATGCTCTAAAATGCAACTCTTTATGACGTACGTTCTACGATTTAGGTTTTACAACTCTTCCCTCCTAAAAGAAATTTCGTCCTGAAATTTTTATTACTGTAGTCGAACAAATGCGAGTATTTGTTCCTCATTTCTTCTTCTCGCTCCCATTTCACCTCTTCCACCACATGACTGCGCCACAACACTTTGACTAACGGGATCGTCTTCGTTCACAATACTTGATTTTTACGGCTTAGGATTTGGACTGGCTCCTCAACATAGGGTCAAATTTGCTTCCAATTCGATCGGCTGCGAAGTCAACACATGAGAAGGGTCTGGCACATATTTCCAGAGCATCGATACATGGAAAATGTCGTGTAGTCGAGATAACTCTGGCGGTAACGCAAGTCTATATGCTGTCATGGCAACCCGCTCTAGAATTTCATATGGTCCAATATATCTTGGGCTCAACTTCTCTTTCTTTTCGAACCTCATTATGCCTTTCCACGGAGAAATACACAAGAACACATGATCTCCCACCTCGAACTCCAACTCCTGCCGACGCTTGTCTGCATAACTCTTCTGTCGACTTTGAGCAATTTTTATTTTTTCTCGAATCACCTCTACTTTGTCTACTGTCAGCTGGGCTATGTCCGACATCAATAATTTATGTTCACTCACCTCAGTCCAACAAATTGGGGTTCTGCATCTCCTACCATACAACGCTTCATACGAGGCCATCTCGATTGCTGAGTGGTAACTGTTATTGTAGGCGAATTCCATCAACGGTAAATGATCATCCCAGCTATCAAAAAATTCCAGAACACATCCCCTCAAAATATCCTCCAACGTCTGAATCGTACGCTCTGATTGACCGTCTGTCTGAGGATGGAAAGCGGTGCTAAATTTCAGCTTAGTACCCAAAGCAGTCTGGAGACTCGGCTAGAACCTTGAAGTAAATCTCGGATCTCTATCCGACACTATAGAAACCGGTGTGCTATGAAACCTAACAATCTCATCGATATACAATTGGGTATATTTTTCAAGAGAAAATGTCGTCTTTACAGCAAAAAAATGAGTGGACTTGGTAAGCCTATCAACGATCACCTAGATGGAATTATACCCCTTTTGAGTACGGGGTAATCCTGAAACGAAATTTATCATGATATGCTCCCACTTCCACTCTGGAATAGGTAGAGTTGGCAACAACCCACCTGGATGTTGATGCTCAATCTTTACTTGCTAACAAACAAGGCACCTGGCAACAAATTCTGCGATTTTCCGTTTTATTCCGATCCACCAATAATGCTCACGCAAATCTCGATATATTTTGGTGCTTCCGGGATGCATCGCGTATGCTGAGCTATGCGCCTCTTCCAAGATATCTTTTTTTAAATTGACGTACACACATCATATTTCCACACATCAAAGTTTTGTCACTATTCTTGATATGATGATCAATTTTGTGACCATTTTTCATGTCATCCCGAATCCTCTCCAATTGAACGTCTGACTTTTGAGCTTCAATAATGCGGTCAATCAACGTCGGCCTCAAAGTCAAAGTTGCAAGCAATGCTGCCGTCTGACCAACTGCTAACTGAACTCGCAACGGTCTCAACTTTGCATACAGGTTAGCATGAGCGACTCGAATGTGTGAGACCAAACCTGCCAATTTCCGACTCAAAGCATCCGCTACAACATTAGCCTTTCCCGGATGATAGTGGATGGTGCAATCGTAGTCCTTGATCAACTCTATCCAATGCCTCTGCCTCAGATTTAATTCTTTCTTACTAAACAAGTACTTCAAACTCTGATGGTCGGTGTATATTTCACATGTCTTGCCATACAGGTAGTGCATACAAATCTTCAGGGCAAACACAATTGCTGCCAACTCAAAATCGTGCGTTTGGTAATTACGCTCATGGTTCTTCAATTGCCGAGATGCATATGCGATTATGTGACCATGCTGTATCAGAACACATCCCAACCCTTGGTGTGACGCGTCACTATAAATCACGAAACCATCTCCTTTTGACGGGAGGGACAGTATTGGTGTCGATATCAATCTACTCTTCAACTCCTAGAAACTTTGCTCATATTTTTATCGGTCCACTCAAATTTAGATTCCTTGCGGGTCAATCGAGTCAACGGGGTAGCTATAACGAAAAATTCTTGCACAAACCGTCGATAGTAACCGGCATATCCTAAAAAGTTTCGAACTTCAGTCACATTTTTCGATCTTTCCCACTAAACAACAGCTTCAACTTTCTTTGGGTCTACCTGAATACCATCTCCTGAAATAACATGCCCCAAGAATACCACATGATCTAACCAGAATTCACATTTACTGAATTTCGCATATAACCGCTTCTCTCGCAACGTCTGCAATACAATCTGGAGATGCTTCGCATGCTCTTCTCTACTTTGGGAATAGACCAATATGTCATCATTAAACACTATAATAAATTGATCCAGATAAGGTTGAAAGATATAGTTCATCAAATCCATAAAAGCAGCAGGTGCATTTGTCAATCCAAAGGGCATAACCAGAAATTCATAGTGTCCATATCTCGTACGGAATGCCGTTTTTGCCACGTCACTATCTCTGACTTTCAATTGGTGATACCCCAATCAAAGATTTATTTTGGAAAATACTTTAACTTTCTGGAGCTGGTCAAACAAGTCATCAATCCTAGGCAACGAATATTTATTGCGAACCGTCACCCTATTTAGCTGCCGATAATTAATACACATTCTCAATGTGCCATCCTTCTTCTTCACGAACAGCACTAGGGCACTCCATGGGGAGACAATGGGCCTGATAAACCCATGGTCTAATAAATCTTGCAACTGCACTTTCAACTCTTTTAGCTCAGTAGGTGTCATACGATAAGGTGGAATCGATATAGGGGTAGTGCTTGGAAGTAACTCGATCGTGAATTTCATCTCCCTATCTACGGGCAACTCTGACAATTCTTCTGGAAATACGTCAGAAAAATATCTGACCATTGGAATATTTTCCATCAGAACTTCTCTCTAACTGGTGTCAATCACTTGCACAAGGTATCCCTGGCATCATTTCTTCAATAATTTCCTAGCTTCTAGGATTGAAATTAAACTAACAGGAGTGATAATTCTGTCTCCCGCAAATACAAACTCTGGCTCGCCTGAGATTCGAAAGATCACTTCTTTCTCGAAACAATCCACCGTGGCATGATATCCGGATAGCAAATCCATACCCAGTATCACATCGAAATCGTGAATAGTCAGGGGTAATAAATCTACCAATAACTCTCTATCACCAATCCGAAGTGGACTGTCTTTATACACACTATCAATCTATACCGACTCACCCACTGGAGTAGAAATAACAATACGATATGACAAAGAAATGGAAAATCTGCCTACTTGCATCATGAAGGTTGCCGAAACAAATGAATGCATAGAACTGGGATCAATAAGTTCACGAGCATCTCTAGCATATAAAGATATGATACCTGTGACCACATTGAGAGCAGCCTGAGCATCCTATCGAGTAGTAGCAAAAACACGGCCTCGCGTTGGAGGTCTACCAGTCGATCCTCTACCAAGCCTCTGGGCAGTGCTAGGACCCGTACTACTCATACTGCTCGCCGGAGGTACAAATGTAGAAGCAAGTTTTGGACAATTTGTAGATTTATGACCTGGCACATGACAATGAAAACATATCAAAACTCCCATAGGATAGTCTCCGTTAAAGTGACCCGTAGCTCCACATTGATAACATTTATCTCCCCTAACCTAACTCGACGGTTGATTCATCCCCTACCTTTGTGGACCAACACTAGCTTCCGATGCACTTTGTTGTTTCCTGGGGTATGATTGTCGGGGACCACGGCTCCTGACGGACTGGCCAAATGATGAGGCCCGGGCAACTGACGGTCAGAATACCGCCCCTCGTGAAATGCCACCCAAAAATCTACAGGGTAACTCGAATCAGCTCTTCTTGGACTGCTCACGATTTTCAATAGCTTCTTGAACATCTCGTTCTACTAATTTTTCCGTATTCACTAGCTCTGCAAAATTCTTAATCTGCCGACTAGTCAAACTGGAACGAATTTCTAAATTGAGCCCTTTTTTAAAACATCTGCATTTCATCTCTTCTGTTTTTACCAAATCCGGGGCAAAACGGGATAAAGCATCGAATCCAACTTCATATTGCTGAACAATCATCTTTCCCTGCTTCAGAACTATAAATTCCTCCTCCATCTGAAATCGATAAGACTTGGGAAAATAGTTCTCATTAAACGCGGCGACAAAACAGTCCCATGTAATCTCTTTGCCAGAATCGGTAATCAGCATTTTCATTTCTTCCCAACAATGCTCAGCTTCCTCCCTCAGCTGAAAAGTGGCAAGGGGAACTCGACTATCGTCGACAATCCCCATCGCCTCGAATATGTGACCCACGCCTCTGATCCAATTCTCCGCATCAGCTGGACCCGTCATCCCAATGAAAACCGAAGGGTCTAACTCCTTGAATCTCTTCAATCGTACCGCCTGAGATGTAGCAGTATCACTTTGGGCCCTTTGACTTTCCATAATCCTCGCTTGCTGCTCCATCAGCTGGGCATCGGCCTGCAAAATTCTTTCAACCGCATCTAAACTCCCTTGCAACCTATCACCCTATTCCTGGGGTTCCGCTTATCCCGGGGGTACCACTGGCCTCAGGGGTCCCACACTCCCAAGACTTTCGCTCCCACGCTCCATACCTATTATCTACAATAAAATTTAACTCAACAACAAACCAACTAGGCCAACCAAAAAAATGACAGAAATTAATATACGTGAATTAACTACTATGCGAGTACCAAAATCACCCACTGACACCTTATCTTAAGGTCCCCTACTGACTAGACGACTAGCATGTCTCATATCTCATGGTGCTCTACAGACACGACAACTGACAAGTCTACAGAACCTACAACCTAGGCTCTTATATCAAAATTGTCATACCCCATCCCGGACACTCGTTACCATGGGGCCGGCGTGACATCAACATGACATCACCTGAGCGACAAACCAAATTAGAAAGCGACAATATGCATTCATAATTATAATAACAACAAAAGATAAAATAACAATGAATATCTCCTAGGTTCGCCTCAGGCAGCACCTCCCAAAATACTCACTCGCTATACCATCGCTGGACACTATGCAGTGCCAGTAGGGAACCGACTCCTAACCGCTACACCTGCGAGTGTACTGTTTTCTTAATAAAACTTTTTAATTGTATCAAGCATATAACATATAAACATCACATATCAAATAATGATATAATAATCTCATAATTTAAATACCTCATACCATAAGGAAAACACCTTTTTTCTGTTACCACAGAATCAACGTGTATATATATATATATATATATATATATATTACCTCAACTAAGCAGTAAAAATCAACCAGAATAATTCAGCAAACCATATAGAATAACGAAATCAGAACATACCAATCTAGTATACAATAAAATATATAAATTTCTATTCCCAATCACCATATGCAAGAAAACACCATATATGACAAAACACCACTTCGCACCACAACACTTCACACCTTATCACATCACACCCCAGGCTAGCCATATGATCGTTTTAACCTCACGATTGGGAGTTTGCAATGGTACCGTACCATCCATAGGATATGCCTTCCTACGAACACCCATCACTCTGCCGAAGCGGATAATCACTGCGCAGTATAAACGTCTAACATCACTCTGCCGAAATAGATAAACATCACTCTGCCGAAGCGGATAACCTCACTTTGTCGAAACAGATAAATATTATGGCATCGTCAAATCAATAACAACATCATCAAAACATAACTCAATAATATCGTCTAATCAACATCGTCAAATCACCACATAATTTTTAAAAGCATCTAATTTAAATACAACCATTTTTCATCATATATATATATACAAATAATTTGGCAAGAAGACATAACACTTACCTCGATATCTGTTTTGTAAAACTGACACTGACCACACTCTATCTGGATACCGGTGTCTACAAACCTAATAGTGACAGAGCCTATATTAATATTTTATATAAAATCACCTAATCATGTAATGCAGGCCCTAAGTTCCACATTTTTCCATTACCCATATTTTATCTATGAAAATTGTTATTATTCTGATAATTTCATTCTGTTAATTATTGCATAAAAATCTTATAATATGAACGATCCAAAATTTATTATTCCGGTTACAAAATATTTTATGCTAGAATTGAATTTAACAAAACTAAAATAAATTTAACGAAAAACGATATCCATTCCGAATCGTTCACGGGCCGCGAGATGGATTTGAATTTTGTTGGGGGTTATTTGTGCAATTTTTCATTTCCTTCATTTTTCTTTCTTTATCTTTCTTTTTTCTTTTTCGGTTTTTGGTTCTGCTCTAGACCCGACGGCCGGCCCCTTTTCTCTCTCTACTGTTGCCAACCACCGGTGGCCTCCCACGCCTCGTCGATTTTTACCGTCGGCCCCCTGCACCATCCACAACACCGATCAACCACTACCACCGGCCACCTCACAAGTTAACACACATACCCACAAGATCACCGCTCACACACACACACATGCTGCGACACACACTTTTATGCACACAACCACATATGCATGCCCATAATGCCAACGACACACCACGGGACCGATGACCCCTACCGACGGCAACATACACACACAGTGGCACACCGTAGCCACACCCAACTCGCACCACTGCCACCGCTATTGATCGACCGACTTCTCTCTCTCTCCGTCTCTATTTTTACTGCGTTCTCGCCGACACAACACACACACACACACACAAACTTACTACCGAACGGTCATACACTCCCACGTCTGAACACCGCAACCCCCATGCGCCGGTGATGAGAGAACAGCATCGATCGAAGGGACACCCACCACCTTCGCCGATGACACCCTTTCTCTCACATTACTCTCACTCACCGCCGGCCAAACTAACCGACGGCGACACACACACTAACTGGACAATCAAAACACTCACAAACCCACACGATTCGATCAAACCCACACACTGCCTCGAAAAAAAAAAACAAAAAATAAAACACATACCCACACCGTCGAATATTTACCGACCAAACTCGCAATACTCATGCATGCACACACCCACCAAAATAATTAGAGAAATTACACATAAATACTCACCAGCTCGACGATCTTCAATGATTGGATAGCGATCAGCAACTCCTGCTCACCAGCGATACTAAGAACGCACACTGCCACACCGTCGACCAACCACCCCACCGGCTGAACCACCCTCGCTCTCCCCTAGGACTGACGACGATATCCACACGATCATGCACACACGTAACAGCCACGACCACACTACCGGAGGAACGCCGATTCAAGAAAAATCCGACGACCCCCACTCTGCTCCTCTCTCTCTTTCTAGAATTTCTCTGATTTTTCAGATTTGATTTAGGATTTTGATCATTTCTACTGCATGAGAGAGTATTTATTGCATGAAATTAGTGGGTAGATTTGATCTTCTCATGCCACGTCTCCTGTTCTCTCTCTCTCTGTCGGCCGGTGATCTCTCGTTACACACACACAGCTTTCATATATATATATATATGTGTGTGTGTGTGTGTATGTTTAAAAAAATTAGTTAAATTTTACTTTTCTCCCCCAATTTCCTTTAAGATCTTAATTTCAATAAATTTCAACTTTTAAAGTTCCAACAATTATAATTTCACCCTTAATATTTTCACTTTTTGATTTTAATTGTCAATTTAAATCTCAAGTTTAAATTTAATGTTTCTAAATTTTTAATTTGACCCCCAACTTTTGATTTGAATTTTAATCAATAAAATTTTAGCCTAAAATTTTCTAATGATCTAAAATGCAACTATTTATGACGTACGTTCCACGATTTAGGTTTTACAATATTTCCAAAGCCGTCCCCGTTACTACAAATACCAGAACATACATCTCCCTTGCCAAAATCAAAGAAGTCAGATGATGAGTTAGCCGTCGTCATTTCCCCCTATTAAATACCTCACCAAAATAATCCCCAAGTTTTCTATCTCCAAAATTACCCGAACCAAAATAACCAATACCGTAACTATTTTTCTCAAAATAGCTAAAACCAAAATTACTCCCGGAACCAGCCATATTCCCAAAGTCGTCCCCGCTACTACCAATGTTACACCCCACCCCGGACACTCGTCGTGTGGGGCTGGTGTGACATAGATATGACACCGCCCAATTGACTAGCCAACCTCAATACGTTAATAAACAAAATTGTAAATCTATACAACACATATAATAATTCCATCTGATAGGGATACACCGTCCCGAAAATAAAAACAATCAAAAAAATCCCCTGAACCTCACTTAGATTTCATCTCTGATATCTCATCTCAAAATTTTTCTCAAATGACTCCTTTGCGTGACCCGCATAACTCTATCTAGCTCCAGTAGGGGACCGACCGACTCCTAGCTATTTCACCTGCGAGTGTACTGCCTTCTTAATAAAAATATTTTTAAAATAATAATTAATTCTACAACATCTAAATAGATCAAGCGTAAGTATATAAACAACACGTAACTAGTAAAATTCTCCATAATTTAAGTAGTGAAAATAAACCAATAAGTATAAGTTCCATTCAAATCCATCTAGTATAAAATAATACCATTCACCATAATAAGTAATAAGTCACCCAATATAAGTAAAACACTACATCTCAAAACACCACTCCACCACAATACACATTGGCTAGCCATAGTGATCGTTTTAACCTCACGATTGGGAGTTTGCAACGGTACCGTATCATCCGTAGGATATGCCTTCCTACGAACATCCATCACTTCGCCGAAACGGATAATTACTGCGCAGTATAAATGTCTAACATCACTCTGCCGAAGCAGATAAACATCATTCCGCCAAAGCGGATAACATTACTCCGTCGAAGCAGATAAATACTATGGTATCGTCAAATCAATAACATCGTCATCAAATCACAACATAATGATATCGTCTAATCAACATCATTAGATCACACATCCACCTCCCTTTTCCAAAACTAACTTTTTATCCGAAAATCATATTTCTCACTTTCTTTTAAAATGAAACATCTGATTTACCAAAATCACTTTTCCACTCTTTATTTTTAGAAAATCAAACATATTTAGAAAAACAGATATTTTTCACTCTATTTTAACACCACCAAATCCAAAGAAAAACCATTTTCACCTTCTTTTCGAAAATCATCGTAATCTCACGAAAATCCATTTTACCAACTCACCCCAAAACTTGCTTGATCCACAAAATTTTAAAAGCATCTAATGTAAACACAACCATTTTCTATTATATATAGATATAAAAATAGTTTGACAAGAAGACAATATACTCACCTCGATTCTTGCGCTGCAAAACTATCACCGTTCAAATCGTACCAGGACGCTGGCGCCTGCGAACTTAATAGCGATAGGATCTAAATTAATGTTTTATTTTAAATAACCTAACATGCAATGCAGACCCTAAGTTTCATAATTCCCTATTTCCCAAATTTCATTATGGAAAATTATTAGTTTGTCCGTTTCGTTACGTTGATATTCACCGCACCAATTTATTTAGATTGTTGATTAACAAAATATTACTATGATTTTGAAATTTCTTTTATGATTACGAAATTTATAATACTAACAATTTAATTTAACAAAAATAATGCCCGATTAAAATTTTACCTGATTCCGAATCCTCCGCCAGCCACGAATTGGGTTTTTAGATTCTATTAGGGTGGTTCGTGTATTTTTCCTTCTTCTTTTTTTCCCTTTTTCTTCTTCTTTCTCTTCTTCTTTCTTTTCTGCTTGCATTTACTGTTTCTGTTTTCGATTTAGTCGCCGCCGGCCACCCCTCTCTCTTTCTACTATTACCATCTACTGGAGGCCTCCCACGCCTCGCCGCTCTCATCGCCGGCCCTACTACATCCCCCACTACTGATCACCAACCACCACCGGCCACCCTATCACCAATCGCACCTACCCACAAAATTACCGCCACCACCGTTGACGGCCGAACTCACGCTGCCCCCCCCACACCCACACGGTCACACACGACGATCGGAACACACACACACATCACAACAAACATAATACTCACAGTCACACACACCCTCGCCAGACGACCCCCACTGTCTGCACACCCATACACACACAGCAGACACATACACGCACGCACAACTTTCTCTCTCTAACTCACCGCCGGCAAATTCCGGCGACAGCAAAGACCACACCGACACCCCCATCTAACCGAACGGAACACACCCACAACCTGATCTCATACCCACATGCACATACATACACACATACACATAGTCGGTACAAAAACAGAGCACCCACACACAACAACAGAATGGAACAGAACACATACACCTCAGGCTGAATGATGGTCTGAACCACGGATAAACCACACACATGCACAAATTCGACCAAACGGAGGGCCACCACCCACGCCGGACTACACCCCATCGCCGGCGAACCTCTCTCTTTCTCTCTCTTCTCTGTTTCTGTTTGGAATCCACCGACACACACACACCCTTAGCTGATCACCCATACACAACGAAACACCCTCACACACGTTGTCGATCGCCGGTTAATCGACAGTGACGACACACACACAGCACCCACGCCAGAGCAACAACGATGATCCGAACCCATCATCCCGAACCTTCTCCTCTCTCTCTCGGTTTTCTGATTTCTTCTTTTGAGGTGCTCCGATAATGAATTACATACATGTACATATATATATATATATATGCATGATAATAGTGGATGGGTTTTGATCTCTTCACGCCACGTCACCCACTTCCCGATTTCTCTGTCTCTGGCGGATTTTCACGGCACACACACACATATGGTTTCTTACATTTATATATATAAAATCTTTTTGTCTAATTTCTCTTTTATCCCCTTATTTTCTTAAAATCTTCATTTTAATCAATTCAGCTTTTACAAGTTTCAAAAATTATAATTTCACCCTTAATATGTTAAATTTTTTTTTTTAATTGTCAATTTGAATCTCAAGTTTAAATTTAATATTTCTAAATTTTCAATTTTTTGCCCCTAAACTTTTGATTTGAATTTTTAATTTACAAAAAAATTTCCCGAATTTTTCCAATGCTCTAGAATGTAATTAAAATGACGTACGTGCTAAATCAGGGTCTTACAACCAATACCAGAACGTACCTTACCAAAACCACACTCCCCAATACGATTCCCAAGTCTTACCAAATACCCGCTTACCACACATTTCAAACCCCCCCTCCTACCTCAAATCCCTAACCATACCCTAAAGTAAGGAACCCAATATCACCCGGGCTATCCATCTCATGTTACTAGGGAAACTTTCAAAACGATGGAAAGAAACCACTAGACGTTTTTGCTTCAATCACCGAGCTATACCAGAATTGTTCAAAGCATGGGATGATGACACATCTTCCATCCTATGAGTCTAAGACTAAAAGTAAAGTCACTTTTTCGAATACTTTTTGTGAGTACCATTCGGGAGCCAGAGGACATACGACCAAAGAGTGCTTTCACTTGAAGGACAAGATCTGGGAATTTATATAGATGGGGGCCGTTACGTTTCCCAACAAAAAGATTGAAGTCGCTACGCCAAATTACCAATTGAATCCGCTACCTGAGCATGTACTTTCAGAGAGTGGTGAAAAGTCAATCTTTAGCAAAACGTTGGTGGAGATAGGAGCGAGTCATGTGCCCGAGGCTTGAGTTGAAAAATCTAAAGGTTGTAAAACTAGGGTCCTTGTTTACCTTCAATTTGCAAGGTGTTTTTTTATAAAATTGAGACGTTTTAGTGTACTCTCCTTTCCATCCCATTGGTCTTTTGGATGGAAAAAGATTTCCTCTATAATGGATTTTTAAATTTTAATAAATGCAATATTGTTTTATCTAAACTATGGTCTAATGTTAGAATCTCACTCTTTCAAGTACCCAAAATTGCCTGCATATGTTGTATGTGATGTGACTGAACGGAGATGTGAATGTATGATTTCAATACAGAGCTAGGCCATGATCCAAGGAGAATAAAAACAAATGAATGTTTTGTTCTGCCAAATGATGGTGAGATCCAAAAGGCCTTTGCCCGAATCTGGCAGTAGTTCTAGAGTATTAGAAGATTCAAAATATTAACATCCATTACCTTGAAGATGTTTTAATATATTGCTGCAAGCTAATCAAGCTGTCTCTAGTGGTTCTTTAGTGATGACAAAACCAGGTGAAAACATCCTGGCTCACTTGCTGCCTGACCCAATGGTGAAAAGGGAACACGATCATCCGAGGTCAATATTCCCAATGGAGAAGCTCTTAGATATAATACCGATATCCAAAATTAAGATCAAAGCCATAAAAATAAGGATTTATCACCATCAACCACTACTGTTGGACACTAAATTTACTCTTTCATTGATGGATCCTCGGGTTACAAGAGGTCTCAATTTGCAAAGAATACCAGGTTGATTTCTAAGCTCGACTGCCCCCGAACCATTGTAAGTTCGATATATATTTATAAAAAAAAAAAAACAAAAAATGAGGGTAAAATAGTTAAACCATTGACCGAGAAAGAAGCATTTGTGCAAATATGAAAGAAATTTGGAGAGAAAAGAAAGGGGATAGATTGGTTTTCTCAAGGTTTCCGGTTTGGGCTAATTGGGTGGGCAAACAATATTTTTTTTGGATCAAAACTTGATGGATTTGAATGAAATCAAAATTTGTGAAAAGAAACATTGGTCGTGGTCTATTATGTATTGGAACCATATTCCTCTGCAGTCTGACTCAAAAACTCACACATATCGGCCATTGAAGGTACACGTTTTAGTAATTTTTGATATTTTGCCCATTTTTGGTCTAAATTAGTCTTGTAAGACTTGAAAAAACATAGAGCAAGCAGGAGTATTAGAACCCCAAGTATTGAAGGACATAGAAATTTGGAAAGATGGGAATCTAGTCGGACAAGCCAATGTCACCTTGATAAGGTATATTGGGCCCTCCCCTGAGTTGAAAAGAGAAGTCCCTTAATTAAAAACAAAAAGTAGTCTCATTGAATCACCCCGAGGCATGTCGGGCCCTTTCCCTAACTTGGAAAACGAAATTTCTAAATGTAAATAAAAGAATCTCATCGAATCACCCCGAGATAAAAAGCCATCAGCCGAGTGACTACGACAGAAAATGAGGGAGTGGAATTGCGAGTCATCAAAGGTAACCAATTTTTTCAAACTAAAGATTTTGTTTTGGAAGTGTTATCTTGTCCACTTACAAGAATCTCAAAAAGGTCGAGAGCATGAATTTCCTTATTAGTGGGTCTTGTCAGCTTCCTGCCAACTTGAATTGGAAACTCTTGTTGCTAAAAAATCAAAAGCTCTAAATGAATATCCAGGTTTGTATTTTTGCCTTGAAAGGGGCGCTCAGTGAACTACGCTAAACTTAATCATCGGTGCAATACTAAGGTACGTAAGCAACTTGTAAAGGTTTGTTCATTGAAGTATTTGCCCCAACCACAGGCTAGGACACATTTTATATCTGCTTGTCTCTTATTTTGCCCTAGCCCTAGGTTGGGGCACATTATATAGAATTTGTTCATTTCTGCATTTAGGGAGTTTTTGAGCTTGGCAGCCCTAGCCGCAAGCTAGGGTGCATTTTATATTTTGCCATTATTTTACACTTGTCTCCCTGTGACGATTTTTTATTTTGTATTCAGCCTCTCCGTGATAACATTTCATATTGCATTCAGCATCTCCATGATGGATTTTTTTTCTTCTTCGTGATAGTATTTCATGTTACATTTAGCCTCTCCATGATGGTCTTTTCACTTGCATTTTTCCTCTCTGTGATGGCATTTCATGTTGTCTTATGCCTCTCTGTGATGACTTTTCAATTTTGCATTTTGCCTTTCTGTAATGGCATTTCATATTGCATTCTGTCACTCTATGATGGTTTTTTTTTTCTTCATTATATCTCTTTGTGATGACTTTTCATTTTTGCATTATACCTCTCCGTAATGACTTTTCATTTTGCATTATGTCTCTCCGTAATGGCTTTTAATATTGCATTATGCCTATCCATGATGGCATTTCATGTTGTATTTTATCTCTTTGTGATGGATTTTTCATGTTATATACGACCTCTCCGTAATGGATTTTCATTTGCATTCTAACTCTCTGTGATGGTATTTCATGTTGCACTTTGCCTGTTCGTGATAGATTTTTCATTTTTGCATTTGCTTCTCCATGACGGCTTTTTATATTTTGTATTGCCTCTCTGTGAGTGTCACTTTACTTTGTATTCATTTCTCGCCTCGCCTGAGGCATATAGTGAACTACGCTAAATCTGAGTCTCGGCATAATGCTAAGGTACATAAGCAATCTGCTAAGGTTAGGTCATCTGATAGTTAGCCCCAATTGCAGGCTGGGGCATATTTTATATCTTTGATCTCTCATTTTTGCCTAACCACAGGTTGGGGCATATTTTATACCTCTTGTACGGCAGAGGATTCAATCTTCGCGTATTGACCACTCACAAGTGTACGAGGTCAAAGTTTTAGTATAGTATGATTGTGAAAGATCGGGTTATCGTATCCACAGGGATTGGTGTCGTTACTATCGAGTACCGCGTTTATCATGACCTAACTTTATCTAGGTTAAAAAAAATGTATTTAATTAATTAAACTAATGCTAATATAACCTAAATTAACTATACTAATATACTAACATGTTTTAGGGAAAAGAATTGCCTAGGGATTAACTTATTTACAAATACGTGTTCGATCTCGATTTACTCATGTTTACGGTGTTCGATCTATTTGACAATCTCGGTATCTAAAACTCCTCTGCCACCTCTCTCGAGTGTAAAACGAGGGATATAACGCAACTTCGTGTCAACAAAAAAGTCCCCCTTAACATCTTAACGACCCTAGGTCAAGTGAGTCTCGCCCCAAACGTTATTGATTGCACACAATCCAACTCCCGACCAGATCATTGGATCGTCGCGTTGTGTTTACCCTATCGACAGTCTCGGTTCTAAAACTCCACCGCCATCTCTCTCGAGTATAAGACGGGGGAATACATGACTTCGAGTCAACGAAGAAGTCCTCCTCAACGTCTTAACGACCCTAGGTCATGTGAGTCTTGCCCCAACGTCATCGATTATCCACAATCCTAACCCCGACCAGGTTATTGGATCGTGGCGTTTGTTTACCCTAATTCGAATCCGAGGTTTGTCAAACCCCGTATTTTCCATTTATCTATCTAAGCATGATAAACAAACAATACGATAAATACAATCAAACTACAAAAAAACAAACATAAACACAACACCGAAATCATCCAAACACATATTTATAAATATATCGTTAATCCCTATACAATCCATATTTAACTCATGGTCATAACTGTATAAACATTGAAATCGAGATAAACATGCTCACAAAATCCTAAGTTAAAGAAATAAGGGAAGAAATCGAAGAACTTAGCCTCGTCCGAAGATTAGTCGCTAAGAACGCTCAATGATCGCTTCACCGTCTTCCTCCATTTCGGGATGTGAGCTCTCCCTCTAAAACTCCTAAACCTACCCTTAGATATCTTCTAAGGGGATCAAAATGCCAAGAGAGTTTGAAAATACGGGAGGATGAGAGCTTAAATAGGGAAAATATCTCCAAAAATATCTTCAGTCTGTGCAGTGGTCATCGCCTAGGCGGTGAGTATGTCGGTTGGGTGATTGCCTCGGCGGTGAAGTCAGCGGTGGCCTTGGTTGACATTCTGCAATTTCACCGCCTAGGCGGTGAGTGTCCAGCAAGAATAGGTCAGTCTCTGCATTTTCACAGCCACGGTGGTGGGCTTCTTTAAGAATATTGTCGCCTTGCTCGTTTTTTTCACCGTTCTTCGACCGTTTTTTATTCGATCTCATCGTTTTCACTCCAGTTTTCTATTTCTTCTCTCCACACACCTGATTTATTCAAAAAGAATAAAAACTCATTAAAACATAATAAAAATACTATAAAAAAATACCATAAAACTAACAAAACCGGTTTGAAAATATGTAGGTAGATTACACCTATCACCTCTGGACTTTCTTTTGTCCCCTCAACTAAGAAGGAAGGGGCATGGATAAAATTTTCATTACTCTAAATGATCATCTAAATAAACACATGTTCAACATGAATATCGTCATGAGTCAATTTCATTACTCTAAACAATCCTCCAAACGGACACGTGTTCGTTATGAGTATCATCATGAGTCATTTTTCATTACTCTAAACGAACATGTGTTCATCATGAATATCATCATGAGTCATTTTCTATCAATTTAAATGATCCTCTAAACGGACACGTATTTATCATGAGTATCATTTTTATTACTCTCAGTGATCCTCTAAACGGACACTTATTCGTCACGAGTATCGTCGTAAGTCATTTTTTTATTACTCTAAACGATCCTCTAAACGAATATGTGTTCGTCATATGTATCATCATGAGTCATTTTCTATCACTCGAAATGACCTTCCAAACAGACACTTTTTCGTCACGAGTATCGTCATGGGTCATTTTTCATTATTCTCAGTGATTCTCTAAACAGATACTTGTTCGTCACGAGTATTGTCATGAGTCATTTTATGTTTTATTTATTCTGTTGTAGAAAAAAAAACTAGGACGATTAAAATGATGTGGTCTCTTATTTTTGTCAAGCAAGTAAAACTCACACGACAAAGAGGGGCAGCTGTAGACATGACATTTTGACAAACTAGCAAAAAATATAAGCTTTATTTATGGTCTACTTTGTTTTTTATTTTTTTTATTTTCAAAAATACAAAAGAGAAAAAAGAAGAGTAAAATAAAAATTAAGAAAAAAAGGGGGTGAAAGATAGAAAAGAAAAAGAAAGGGGAATAAAAGAGAATAAGGAAAATGAGAGAGATAGTGATAGAGAAAACGAAGAGAATGGAGAGAGAGAGAGAAAGAGAGAGAGGAAGGGGAGGCAGTGGGAGGGCCCTGTCGGCGAAGTGAGAGAGCGAATAGAGAGAAAGTAAGGAAGCGGGCCCTTTGTTTGGTCAGCCACAACACACGGAAAAAAAAGGGCCATGGGCCCATTGCCGCTGTCAGCCGAGCCAAAAAAAAAAAAAAAAATGGCTTAGGCCCCACCACGTTGCGAGCCAAAGGGAGGCGGTGAAGTGGGTGCGTGATTTCACGTGTCCGCGGATCCAAAATCTTCATTTTTTACGTTTTTTCTAATTTTCCCTTTCGTTGTCCAGTTTGGACTACGTTTTAGGCATCTAGATTTAGTTTTTATGATTTCTTAGGATTTTTCATTCCACATTTTTCATTATAAATAAGACTCTGATTCTCTTAGTTTATTTATTTAAAAATTGAGGGAAAAATGATCTTTTTGGTCCTTGACAAATAGCTCGGGTGCTCAATTGATCCTTGGTATTTGAAAATCAACACATTGGGGCCTTAACATTTTATTTTTGTTCTAAATTGGTCCCTAAGCGAGATTCTATTAAATAAAACTAACAGTCAACATTTCATTAAGGGTATTTCAGTCATTTCATTTTGAAATTAAAGATAATTTTGTCATTTTGTTTTAACTAATTTAATGAGATCTATTTGAATATTTAATTTAATGAGATTTATTTGAATATTTTGTTAAACTTGGGCGTCAAAATATTATTCCTTCTTCGTCATCTTCACAACCCTATCTCTGGTGAAGAGAAATCAGAGAAATTGGAAGACGGTAGAGGGAAGGTTTTAGAGAGAGAAATCGAGGACAAGGCCAAGACCAGGTCGATTGTAGTAGGTCGTAGTCGATCCCAAGCCACCAACAGAAAGGTCACTCCCATGGCCACAATCGGGACTGGAATCATTTACAGTACCGGAAGTTCTTCCTCCGTCGAGAGAGACCTCCCCAACGGCGATCTGTACATCGAGAGCTTCTCCAGAAACGCTCCACACGGATCCAGAAAGTACTTGTAGACCGACGGGTGTATGTACGAAGGGGATTGGAAGAGAGAAAAGGCCTCCGGAAAGGAAAGTTCTCTTGGCCGTCAGGAGCTACCTTTGAAGGCGATTTTCTGGAAGAATGGAAGGGTTTGGAACCTTTATCGGCTCCGACGTGGATATTTACAGAGGCTCATGGAATGGGGATCGTAAACATGGGTATGACCAAAAACACTACCAGAATAAAGATTACTACGAAGGTTCATGAAAGAAGAACCTACAAGACGGCTAAGGAATGTATGCTTGGAAGAATAGGAATGAATATATTGGAGAATGGAAAAATAGCGTCATTTGTGGGAGAGGGGTTCTGGTTTGGGAAAATGGGAATTGATACGACGGGAATTGGGAAAATGGAGTACCGAAAGGAAACAGAATTTTTACTTGGCCGGACGGTAGTTGCTACATCGGAAATTAGACAAAATATGGGTCCAAAGACTCCAAACAAAATAAATTTGTTCTCAACGGAACTTTCTATCCAGGAACCAACAGTGCCATGACGGAAGAAAAAATCATGTTTAACCAGAAGCTTTCAATCCCGTTAATGGATGAAAATTGTAGGTTGGTGGTGGCGAAGAAGAGGTCATCTGCAGATGGGTCGCGGGGAAGCTTGATGGAAAAAAGTTTTCCGAGGATTTACACATGGGAATTCGACGGTGAATCTGGAGATATCACCTGTGATGTTGAGGCTTCTCTATTTTACAGAGATGGGTTGGGCTCAGATTTCGATGATGTTAAGCAATTTCAGATAAACCCATGTTGTTTTACAAGGGAAGCCAAAAAAAACCTGGTCAGACCATATCGAAAGGGAATAAGCATTATGATTTGATGCTTAATCTCCAATTGGGTATTAAGTAAAATTCAGTTGAATTCTCAATTTTTTCTCATCCTTGTTTTTACAAAATTTAATTTTTATTTTATTTTTGAATGAATTCGTGTTGATATTCAGCTGGTAAGCATGCATCGATCACACGGGATTTTAAGACAATTGATTTTGATCCAAATGAGATGTTTTGGACAAGGTTTCCGCCGGAAGGATCAAAGATTACGCCGCCCCATTTTTTGCTGACTGATTTGTGTTTCCGTTCCATAAATGTGAGAAAAAACCAATAGATGGGGTTGTGAAGATGATGAAGAAGGAAAAACACTTTGACCCTTTTAGTTTAACAAAATGTTCAAATATATCCTATTAAATTAATAAGAATGAAATGAAAAAATTATCTATATAAAGAAAAAGAAACATCAAGATAAAGGGTGTCGTCGTCTAACGTTTAGAGATTCAAATTGAAAACGGAAAAACTCATTCCAGCGTTTTCATCGAGTCATTGAACAATTATAAAATAAATAAACTTGCAAAAATTTAATATTGTGAGAAATAATGAAAGAAATAATAATAATAATAATAATAAAAAATAAAAAAAAACTAAAAACATATCTATTCTCGCCAAGATTCCCGACGCTCGGGTTTTTTCTCTCTCGCAGATGGTTTCCCAAAAGGGCTTTCGCTAAGAATTACTCTCTATGAGGGTTTTTTCTCTTAATTTTAAGAAAATGACATTTTTGATCCCTGACAAATGATTTAGGTGTTCAATTAGCCATTGATATTTAGAAGTCAACACATTGGGTCCTTAACATTTTATTTTTTCGGTCCAAATTGGTCCCTAAGCGAGATTCTGTTAAGTCAAACTAATAGTCAATATTTCATTAAAGGCATTTTGGTCATTTCACTTTGAAATTAAGGGCAATTCATATAAAAGAAAAACTAAAAAAATAAGTCATCCGATGAAAACGTCGGGACGCGTTTCTTGTGCTTAAACTTAATCTTCGAGCGTTAGGCGAATGATGTTTTCATTCTTTATTTTTCAACTTTTATTTTTTTATTTTTTTTTTATTTTGTCATTGTTATAAAAAAAATCCTAAACAACAAAAAAATATAAAAATCCAAAATAATAATAACAACAACAACCACGACGACGACGACAATAATAATAATAAAATCTTAGTTTGTAAGAATTAATCCTCACAAACCTTAGGATGTATCCGACGATTCGATAAGTCGTTTGAGAGTTTTCTGTGACCTCGTTTCAATTCCCCAATTAGAGTGGAATTTAGAAACAATTGATTTTAGGAAATCTCTTCCCTCGGTAAACTCTTTTCTAGGGATTTCACCTAAGTTTTGAAAAGATTAATTCCGACAAACTTGTTTCTATGATCTTCGCTCGATTCTCATCTTCATAAAATTTTGAGGGAATTTCAAATCGGAATTTTCTTAAATTAATTAGGCAAACTTAAAATAGACATCATTTGCATCTATCTCACCTATTCATTTCTTGTATCATTTAGACGACATATTTAGAACACTTTCATCACTTACACTTTTTATATTTCATTACATATAGGTTCTTTTATATTTCATGATCCATATGTATTTTTTGTATCATTTTAACAACATATTTAAGATATTTTCATCACTTACACTTTTTTATATTTCATTATATATAGGTTCTTTTAGATTTCTTAATTTATGCCACTTTTTCTCATTTAGTTACGACATATAGACCACTTGCACTTTATATATATATTAGATAATACATGTTGAACAATGTTTGTTTAGAGGATCGTTTACTGAAAAGAAATTTTAGAAAAATGCTTTAATGAATTCATGCCGAATAGCGTTCTTTAAATGAGCATTTAGTAGAAAGAAATTTTTAGAGAAGTTAATGAATTCATGCCAAACAACGTCCATTTAGATTATCGTTTACTGGAAAAAATTAGGTAAATATTTTAATGAATTCATGCCAAGCAATGTCCATTTAGAGAAGAAAAAAAATTAGGAAAACATTTTAACAAATTCGTGCCAAGCTACGTTCATTAGAAGATCGTTTAGTGAAATGAAATTTAGGAAAATACTTTAACGAATTCATGTCGAACAATGTTTGTTTAGTGAAAACAAATATTAGGAAAATACTTTAATGAATTCATGCCGAACAACGTTCGTTTAGAGGATCGCTTAGTGAAAAGAATTAGGAGGCTAGTTTAACAAATTCATGTCAAACAATATTCGTTTAGAGGATCGCTTCGTGAAAATAATTTTTTAGGAAAACACTTTAATGAATTCATGTCGAACAATTTTAGTTTAGAGGATCCCTTAGTGAAAAGAACTTTTAAGAAAATACTTTAGCAAATTCATGTCGAACAAAGTTCGTTGAGAAGATCGCTTAGTGAATACAAATTTAGGAAAATACTTAAAAGAATTCATGCTGAATAATATTCGTTTAGAGGACTGTTTGATGAACATAAATTTAGGAAAACACTTTAATAAATTCATGTCAAACAACGTTCGTTTAGAGGATCATTTAGTGAAAAGAAGGATATTGATGACAAGAATTAAATTACCTCCCTATGTGAGGATTGAAAAGAAATCATCATTTCACCCAGTGGGAAGATTGAAAAGATTTAGGACAAAACTAACATATCTCCCGGTCTGTGGCATAAGAGGATTGAAAAAATAAGCATAACCCAAAAATGAACAATCTTTAAAATGTACCCCAGCCTACAACAAGGGCTAGAAAGACAAGACCAATTACAAAAGTGACCCAACTTATGGCAAAGGAAAAAATGGATTCGGAGCCTCAAAGATGGGAAGACACCACATAATGTACCCCAACCCATGGCTGGGAGAAAGATGATAGAGTAGAAGTATAAAATGTGCCCCAACTTATGGTTGGGGCAAGGTTGCCAAGACAAAGTATAAAATGTGCCTAGCCTATGGCTAGGAAGAATAAGGGATCAAAAGTATATAATGTGTCCCAACATGTGGTTAGGGTTGACACTAGGATGATCGAACCTTAACACGTTGCCTATGTACCTTAGTATTACGCCGAGGATCAGGTCAAACGTAATTCATTTGACAAGAACAAAGTAGCACAGATACCGTAACCCATGGCTAAGTCTGACCCAATTAGAACGAACCCATTAAATAATATACCCATTAGGTCAACGAGTGTCACAAAAATGAAGATTACCACGATTGTTAGGCCATTTAGGTTAATGGAAATGGTTTGTAAGTCCCAGCTTTTGAAGTTTATACAAATGAACATCACAACACTTCCAAAATATAAAATTATAATGAATGAAAATTGTTCACCAATGAGTAATCCAATTCTTATCCCCTTTGCCATAATCACTCGCGTTGTTACTTGGAACGAGGAGAATTTTGCTTTACTTGGACAGTCGACGACGCTTAAATTTATCTCAGAGTGACATTGATGAGACCCTTTTATCTTCTTTTGTGAAAGCCCAAAGGTAGTTAATTTTAACTGATAAATCTTACTTCAAACTCGGAGGCAAGGCCCAATCTTGAAATATCTTAACCAAATTTCTTAGCTCATCCTGGTAGACCCTCAATTCTTCTAACTACCAGTCATTTGATGCTTGGGGTTCTATGCTCCTATATGCTTTGTATTTTCTCAAGTTCTACAAAACTATTGTAGCCAAATAAAATGGGCAAAATGCAGAAAATTTTACTATAACAAGTACATTTAATGCCAGATATGATTTTTGCGAAATTTTGAGTTAGATTGTTGAAGAATATGATTTCAATACAGTTTTGGACCACACCCAATGTTTATTTTCATAGATTCTAACACCATTCCAATTCATCAAGTTCTAATCCGAAAAAACTGTCAACTGTTAGTAGAATTGGACCGAAGCTCGAGTATGGAGAGGGAACCTCTGAGCAAATCGATCTTTCTCCTTCTTTTCTTTCTATTTTTTTTTTTTTTGTTTCTTATTTTATTTTTCTTTCATTTTTTTCCTCAGCTCCCTTTTGGGTTTTTACTAAGGCCGACTCCCATATTTTTGCACCTCAATGCCCTTTTGAGTTTTCACTGGGTCGGTAGTGTTGTATTTTCCTACGCTTTCTACATTCTTTTTACGGTGATCTTTCAAGTTTTAACCAAGTTCAGGTCGTACTTATTCTATTTTTTCCTTTTTTGCTCTTATCACCTTTCGGGTAAGAGTCTAGTATTTCCTTTTCTTTTTTTTTTTTTGTCTTGTTCCATATATATATATATATATATATATGTTGATCCCAAGATTTTGATAAACAATTAAGTGTAGATGTTTTTGGTGGAAATAACGAATTTATTGAGTGTTTCAATTTAAAAGTTCCATTGTTAATGTTATCATGAAATAATTGCTAAGGATGCAAAGAGATAGACAAAGAGACGAACATTAAGAGATTGAATATTCTGAAAAATCTAGGTGAAAATAACTCAAATTGTTTTTTACTCTTAATGTATCTCGATTAGGATTACACACGACACAAAAATGATTTATATTTATGTGTGTTTTTATTAGGGTCCTAATTAGTTCACATATTTGCTCCAATGTGAAATTGAAAAAGAAAATTTGACCTAAGCAAGATTAGTGTTTAAAATTGATTAATAGTTTCAATTTAGTTAACCGAGAAACAAAATCGGTTAAAGGGTTCAAAACGTCGAAGATTGGAATTGAAATAAATTGAGTAAAAGTTCTAACACTGATCGGTCAACCGATGGGCATAGGCTGGGAATTGGAGAAGTCTCTGAATCGATTGGTCAACTGACCAAGAGAGACCAGTCAATCGATGGCTGATAAGTGAACTCTCTGAATCGATCGGTCAACTATCAATGGCCGAAAAATGGCCTAAGAAGCATCCTTAATTGATCGGTCAACCAACCCATGGGAGATCAGTTAACCGATCGTCATTTGAGAATGGCTTGGCAAGCATACTGCATCGATCGACCGACCGATAGGCAAAGGCCGGTCAACCAAGCACGCTGTTTCAGATTCTGAGGGTTTTCGGGATTTGATCCGAAACTAGCTGTTAACTAGCCATTTTTTGGCTGATCTTTTGGAGATATCTTAGGGATTTGAACATATTATAGATATATTACTTCTATTTAAATATCTCTATTGATATGGTACAAGAAATTAGAGTGTTTCTCAAATTGGTATATTTAATACTTCCTATCTAGTTTAATTTGAGATTGAGAAATATTTAGGGGGCTTAATTGAATATTTTAAAATCTATATTTGAGTAAAATTGACCAGGATTAATTGGTATTGATATGGGGTCTATATGTGCATTTACTTGTCATATCATGTGGGAACTAGCAGTTAAAGGGTCTGTTTTAAATTGGTTTAAATAGACCTGCGTTTTTCATATATCGAGATATCACTTCTATCAAGAAAAATCAGTTCCTAAGATTTCTGAGAGTTATTATTTTGATATTATACTGAGAGATTATCGTGAGATTATTTTGATGTTGAAGTTCTTGAGTTAAAGCGCTAATTGATTTGGCGTCACCGATCAAAACTTTACTGCGATTTGATTTTCATTCTTTTGGTGATATTTTGGTGAGATTGTTTCAAACTTTTGTTCATAATTGTTATTTAATATTATTATTGCTAGCTTGGATTCTAGATCATTGTAAAATCGTTTTTGAATTTTAAAGGCATAAAAATTCTTTTAAAACGATTTTTGTTATAATATGATTATATGCTCAATTCTGTGCTACCCGCTTATTTTATAATCAGATTTTAATTTTCTCACTTAATTCTATTACTAGTAAAATCGAAACATTAATTGAGTTTAAATTGATTTGAGGTGGTAGAAGCTCCAAGTGGGAAAAAAGTTATCGATTTTTGTAAATGATGAGTTTTGTGCGGATTAGATATTGTTGGGAGTATCTAGTCAGGGCTAACTAGGTTTCAATCTTTTCTAAGAAAAATATTGAGATTTGATCTTTTCCTAAAGTACAAAAAGGTTAGATTATTCTTTTCCCTTGAAAAGAATTAGGTGTTAATTCTTTCTTAATAGAATTAGTTTGGAGTGATTTGTAAATGTTCCATCCTTACTTAGGCAAATGATACTTGGAGTATTTTTTGTAAGGTTTGGTTCTTAGCCTAAAGTATAAAAGAATTAGATTTGATCCTTAACCTGTGAAATGATTAGATTAGTCTTGAGCCTGAAAAAAAGATAGGTTATTCCTGAGCTCTTGAAAAGAAAATTGTAAAGGTTGATTCTGAGCTTGTGAAAAGAATCATTGTGTAAAAGTTTGGTTCCTACCTATTTAAATGAATCTTAGTGGTTTAGTAGGTGCGAATCTCCGTGGGGCTCGAAGGACTGGATTAACCAAAAGTAGCTTGGTGAATCAGGATATATCGAAGTGCTCTGAATTGTTACTTTATTTATTTATTATTGTTTGAGTGTGCACCTAGAGCTAATTACACTTATCCACTACTATATAAAGATAATAATTAATTTAGGATTAGATTAATTATTTGAATATTTAAGTGTTAAAAAATAAGAATTTGCTTTAATTTTTATAACTATCCAATTCACCCCCCCTCTTGGGTAGATCACTGGGCCAATAATATATATATATATATATATATAAAGAGAGGGGAAAACAAATACTTACAATGATTCAGAAGTAACTGAGCTTAGTAGACAACCGGCAATCGAGACTTGATTATGACCCGAGGATCCATCAATGAGGGAGAAATTATGGCACTCAACAGTACTTGTTCATGGAGACATGGATTTTCGGCAGTGGCAAATCCTTATTTTTATTTGCTCTATTGAGATCCTAATAATCCATGTTGGTTTTGATCTTTATTGAAGAGTTGCGCACTTGTATTACATTTAAGGGCCCCTTTTTTGCAATTGTTGATCTCGATGGTTATTCCTTGCTAATTCCCCTTTGAACCTTGAGTCTGGCAACAGGTCTCAAAAATTTATTTTTTCTCGTTTTCTCTTCCTTTTTTAGAAGATTGTTCTTAAGACTCCCAGAGTCATGGAATCTTGACCTGGGAGTGGGGGCCTACTGATGAGGGATAAAATAGAATTTGGGCCTACTCATGGGTCAAAGACAGGCTAAACTCAAAATTTTGATTTGCCCTGCCTAGAACATTTTATGTTCATCTGGAAGGTTTATGCAATCTGTGTATGCACATGGCAGACTTCATGCATGGGGCAATGCCGTTTTTCCAAACAATCAAATAATCTAGCAACATGTTTGTTAAAGGTCGTTGTTGGGTATTCCCCTCCTACCAAACAGATATATATAAATATGCAGAGTGTGAAAAGATTCAGGTAAGTTCAAATACTCCCTAATTCAAGTTGATGATTATATTATCACTATTGTTTGGTTGAATGGAATGGAGAGTGTAATGAAATGAAAAAATGAATGGAATGAGAGAAAAAATAGAATAGATATCGACGGAATCACTATTCCATTATTGTGTTCGGTTGTTGTTGTATGTTTAAATGAATGAAATGGAATAATGTTCTTTTACATATTAATTTTGAAAACAAATTAATTCACAAATATACCTAATAATAATTTATTTAGAAAAAATGATTACAAAATATGAGTAATATCTCATGCGTATAATGTTCAAAATCTACTAACAACTAAAATCGTTTTGTTCGTAAATTTTTGTTTTCGCTTTGGGAACATAAATAGTTTTTTTTTTTTTTTTTCTCAAATATTTATTTTTTATTCAAGAATAGGAACATATTTTTGTTCTCAAATTTCCATATCCGTTTCTTATATCGATTTTTTTTTTTTTTTTTGTTCTCAAATTCTTATTTTTGATTCAAAAAAACAATTAGATTTTTGTTTCTACATTTTTGTTTCTATTTCAGGAAGAATAACATTTTTTTTTTTGTTCTCAAAATTAGGTTTCTATTTCGGAAACATGAACTTATTTTTTTGCTTTCAAATTTTTATTTTTTTCGAAATATAAATTTGTGAACAAGAAAATATATTTTTGTTTAAGAAACATAAACAAAAATCTGGAAACAAAAAACATATTTCTATTCCAAAAAAATAAAGACAGAAAAAAAATCTATTTTTATTCCCGAAACAAAAACGGAATATTCGAAAAACAAAATCTATTTTCTTTTCCAAAATAAAAATATAAAATTGATAACAAAATATTTGTTTCCGTCATTTAATGAATAATAGTTTTTTAGTTTTTATTTCAAATTAATATAGAAGTAAATTGATAAAGTTAATTTATAGGAAATATCGAAGTCATTTTCGAATTGGGAATTATAAGCCAAAATAAAATGAGGTATTTTAGGTATAATCCCCCCTCCCCGCGGCAAATTTTTTTTTACCATGAACTATGAAATCCAATTCCGCACTATAAAGTATGGAATCCAATTCCATCAATTTTTATTCCAATGGAATCAAGTTTTTTATTCTATTGGATAATCAAACAAAGGAATCGGAATCGAATGTGAAATTGAGATTCCATTTCACCCCCATTCCGTCCAACCAAATGCACCGTTACTCTTGCGTTGGAGGTTCTTCATCAAGATCTAAACGTTGGGTGTAAGAACTATTGTAAGTGTTATTGTGATGAACGAAGAATCAAGAGTCATCTCATCACTTACTATGTGGTCTTCGATATGAGCGCATCATGTATTATTTTAGAAGCACGATATTGGAATTAAAATAAACTTACGTAAATTTTCGAATTTCTACGTGTATTGTATTTATAGTATTGAGACTTTGAATCCATACAAGCACGCTACCATTACAGCTCGTTTGGTTGGACGAAATGGAGTGAGGGTGAAATGGAGTGGAAGAAGTAATGAAATGAGATAGAATGAATGGAATGAAATTGTCAGTAGAATCACTATTCCATTCACTTATTTGGTTGATATAGAATGAGAGAAGGAATAGAATAGTGAAATATAATAAAATTTTATTATAAGGGTATAATAAAATTTTATTATATTTCACTATTTCATTTCTTCCTTCATTTTATTATATTTCACTATTATATTCAATTTTCAGTTTCTGTTATCTAATTTTTATTTCTGTTCTTGTTCTCAATTTTTAGTTTTTGTTCTCAATTTTCTGTTCTCTAATTTTTTGTTCATGTTCTCAATTTTCAGTTTCTGTTCTCAATTTTCTATTTATGTTCTTAATTTTTTGTTCTCTAATTTATGTTTCTACTTTTCTGTTTTTATTTTCAATTTTCTATTTTTGTTCTCTAATTTCTAAATTGAGCTGGATCAGTGATGAACTTTTCTTGTAATTTTAATTTTGATTCTATTGGGCTAGACTTGATTCCATTTCATTTCAAATGAAATCTTATTTTCTTAGTTTTCATTCTATTGGAAAACTAAACAACAGAATGAGAATCGAGAGCGGAATGACGATTTTATTTTACTCCGATTCTGTCCCACTAAACAAGCCGTTAATTTAGTTTAATTAGTGTTTTTATTTTTATTTATTTTACTCGAATTAGTGAACTGAAAAAAATATTTATGTTTCGTTCTAATTAAAACATAAATCAAACATATTTTTTTACACGCATGTTCAAATTTCATAAAATAAATATAAAAAGCATTAATCAGAATGAGCTAAGCCTAATTCCTTGTGATGTTGTGAATCTAATGGCACTAATCTCGAGGGCTAGTTTTGCATTGAATACCCACATTAATTATGTTAAATGGAAAGGGGATAGAGAGAGGTTAGTTTTTCAAACCATGATAATGAGGGTAATATTTTGAAAGATTCACAAAATCTTCCAAAAAATAGTGATTCACTTTTGGAGATTACACTTTGAGGCCTTTTATTTATTTTTGTTTTCTTGTCAGATACTTTTTGAGCTCAAAAATTTTAAGGCCACATGAGAGAGGATAAATTTTGGAGAAATTCCTCCAAAAATTCATATTACTAATGGAAAGATTATCCGAAAGATTTTTTTTTATTTAGAAAATCGTGATTTTTACCTGTAGAAATTCTCACTAAGAACCTCATAATTTTATGTTTACACCCTTTTATTATATAAATATACTTAGATGCATTTTCAAAATAATTAAGTAGATTTACTAAATAAATATAAACAAAAAATAAAAATTAACCTATCACTTTGTCCAAAAAAAAAAAGGAAAAAATAAGTGCCTAGCATTTACTAATGGAAAAATTACCGATTACTCCAAAAAAAGGAAACTATTTATCACTTACTCCCATCGTCTTTTCTTTTCTTTTTTTTTTTTTTTTTTGGTACCAATTACTCCCGTTGACACTTTTTTCTTGCACCGTTTACTCTCATCGTCTGTCATTCTTGTACCGATTAGTCCCGTTTCCAAAAACGGCGAAGGATGAGTTTATCGAAATGTCCTCCCGTGAGTTTCACATCGATCGTCGGCTTCGCCCTTCCTGCTCCATTAGCTTTTCTGTACACAGAGAGGAGAGGGAGATAAGGAAGGCCGTCAAACAAGTTCCGACGCTTCCCTGAAGCTTCTCTACCTTCAATCCGAACACAGTCAGGTAGGATTAATTCATTTAATTTCTGCAAATATGTGCTGGCTTATTGATAATTCATCGTCGGCTTGGCTCTGATCCCGAATCTCCCGACAATCGCCAATTCCATTAGCACGTGACCGGTGTAGTCCTTTATGACGTCGTATGTTGTCGCCGGAGTCTTCACCTTGAAGGTTTCGCTGTCGATTTTTCATCACTTTCTCCTTCTTCCTTCCTCCTATGTTGTTCCCCATCTCTGTGTATGTGTGTGTGTGTGAAAAAGGAAAAAATTATGTTTTGGAGGAAAGAGAAGTGGTGTTGTGTATATGATTTTGTATAGATATTGAGAATAAGTAATGTGCACCTTACAATTTGCGTGACAGCTGGAGATTTTATCTTAATTTTGACTATTTATATTTTACACCCTGCAATTTGCAGTTTATTTGTGACAAAATCAATAGTGTTTTCATTATTTGTGACAAAAATAACTTGTGTGTGACAATTGATGTTACATTCAACATCCATAGGTGTTGAATATAATATCATATGTTTTTTAACCATAAACATATAAAAGAAAAGAACAATTGATGTTATATTTAATATCCACAGGTGTTGAATGTAATATTCACGCATAATATGATTCATAAAAACATGAAAACAATTGATGTTACATTCAACATCCACAAGTGTTGAATGTAACATCCATGCATAATGCGATCCATAAAAATATGAGAACAATTGATATTACATTCAATATCCATAGATATTAAATATAACATTGTAAAAAAAAAAAAAAAAACAATTGATGTTACATTTAACATTCACATGAGAGGTATTTTGATCTGAAAAATATAATATAGTTTAAAAAAAAAATAATTGATATTACATTCAACACCCGCATGTATTGAATTATATTCAACATCCACATGAGGAGTATTTTGGTCAGAAAAAAATAACATCATTAAAAAAAATCATAATAAATAAATAAACAAACAAACAATTGATGTTACATTCAACACCCATATGAGGGGTATTTTGGTCAGAAAATAACAAAATGAGTTATTGGTACAAAAAAAAAGTTATGGGAGTAATCGATAATTTCTTTTATATTTTGGGAGAAAATGGTGTATGCCCTTTTACTAATTGTACATTCTTCACATTTCATTCCTCCCTCTTAGGGATACCCAAAAAACCAAACCGACGGGTAACCGAGAAAAATCGAACCGAATGGTCCGGGTTGAAACTGACGAAATGATTTTGGTCTTGGTTCCGGTTTTAAATTTAGCAACTGAAGCGGATTTGGTTTTGGTTTTGATTTTGAGATAATAACCACGTAACCAAACCGTATAACTAAATCACATGACCGAACCGTATAATCATGTAACCGATATGTATATACACACACATAAATAAGAAATTTAAAGTTTAATCCCTATTTTTTTTTTATTTATAAGTTAACCCTTTTACTCACTAACCCTAGTATAAATATATGGTTATATGTAGGATTCTCAAATCTCACTTTTCATATTTTCTCTTCAAAATCAATCAGTTGATTTTGTAGAATTAAAAATTAATTGTATGAGAATAATTTAGAGATTGTTGTTATATTTTAGTTATGATTTTTTTTTTTCATATATAAGAAACAATGGTTTGCGGTTTCGCGATTTTAGTTTTGATTTTTTTTTTTTTTATATAAATTAAAAATTCTTAAACGGTTTCGTGGTTTTGGTTTTGGTTTTGAATAAAATTAAATGGTCCGATTTTAAAACCGTTTAAAAGAAATCGTTGGTTTTGGTTTTGGTTTTGGTTTTATATATATTTCACGATTTTAATTTTAGTTTTGTATAAAACCGAGCCGAACCCAGACCGTGGGCATCCCTACTCCCTCTTTCACGTTGCATTGCTCTCTCTCTCTCACACACACACGCATTGCTTGCCTCTAGCATCGTATCTCACCGACGGTCAATGTCCAACAATCAATCTCTGACAACCTCCTTTGTTATTCTCTCACGTTGTCCTTTTCTCTAGCTATCTTCTCTTCCTCTTCTCTTATCCCTTTGTTGCAAGGCAAGTTTCTTCCATCTCTTTAATTTTAGTTTTTATGAATCTCCACGTCAATATTGCAACTATTCTTCTTCCATTAGTTTTTAGCTATCCATCATAAACTTTCAAGTTCCATTAATATTTTGCGATTTAAGATTTTGATTTGTGCATCTGCGCAACACTGTGTTGTGCTGACCTCTAACTCCGTGCACTGCTCCAACTGTTTGGTTCATAAAGATTAAACATAGAGAATTAGAGAAAAATATATGAGGATTTGTTTGGTTTATAATTTCAACATAGGTTTTTTTTTTTAATAGAAGGAAAATATAATTTTATAACAGTAGGGCTAGGATTAATTTAACATTTAGGCATAGAAAAAATAATTATTTTCTTTTAGAAATAACTGAGACAATTTGTAGAATAGTTTTAAATCTCCATCGACCCTCCTTGTTCGAATTACATAGGCTCGACCGGGCTAATAGTTTGGGCATTAATAAATATGAATTGCACAATAATTCATCCCCAGCCAAGAGTTTGATACACTTTTGTTTGTTATTGATAAAACCTTAGTAGCTACTTATATTTTTTTAATATAAATAAATAAATATGAATAGCTTGGTGCCCATAATTGATGTGATTTTTTTTTAGCTTGCTTTCTTATTGACATGATTTTATTTTATTTTTTCCTACTTTGCTTTCTTATTGACATGATTTTTTGTCGGAGTAATTGATTGAAGTTGCTTAATGATTTTGCCATTCTTTTTATCTTTTTAGTTTAATGTCCATATGAACTTATAATTGATGCGATTTATTTGTTTACGTGTACTACAGATCAAGATAACTAGGAACCAATATATCCCTTCTACGGTTTCATATTGGAGAAAACGATAAAGACCTCAACTAGTTTTTAGACATGTCAATCAAGATGTTCGTTTCATCCGGTGTCAATCTGCCTATATAAGCATGTTCATCTAAATGTTTGATCGTGGGATGATAGTGAAATCCACATGATACAACCAACACCCATTCATCGGTCGTGTCCAACTTCTTTTCTTTCAAAATGAACGAGCCACATCTTTTTGTCCCATGTTCGTCCCTCATTCTTTTTCATTTGTCGACTTTCCAACCTATGGCTTATTTCAATTTGTTTTATAAGCACATCCTCTCTCACAACCAAGTGTTATACATGGTCTTTTTCTTTTGATAGTCATCGCGGAAATCTTAATTATGATCATAAACTCAACCATTTTACTGATTTCACATTCCCAATATATCATACTTTCTCGATTCAAGAAAATTTACAAAAAAATAATTAAATATTATTTGAATTAAGCATATCAAAGTATAAACACATCATAATCAAATTTTGTAGGTATCAAAAGAGAAATTCGCCTCATGAATTCATTGTTATAGTTGGCCACAAGAGCATTCACAACTTTACTATATTGTGTGAAATATGATCGCAACATCATAGAATAAAAAAATGAGGCAACATTTGGACGTATTGAATGATCAAATGAGGTACAAACTTGTAAGTCTACATGATTACAGTTTGGATGGACTTATAAGTCCGCATATACATAATATTGTGCAAACTTATAAGTCCAAACAACTAACGTACTTGACGAACCTGGAGGTTCATGCATACCATAAATGTATAGACTTATAAGTCTATCAAAATTCATTTATTACGGACTTACAGGTCTGAACGAATTGTGACTTCAAGATTGCGGAAAATTGAAAAAAAATATAAAAAATAATTTTAGGTTGTGTTTGGATAAGGGATTTTTGGGGAGAATTTCATTTGATTAGAGGATTTCAAAATCCTCTTTTGATAAACTCTTTGTTTGGGTTGTAAGAGAGAAGGAATTGTAAAATCCTCTTTTAGGGTGAAAAGAGTATTTGGAAATCCATTTGAGAGAGGTAGAATTTGGCAAATCCTCTCTTGACCATCGTTCACTCCTTTCGCTCTTGACCATCGCCGCTTGCTCTTCGTTGTTCGCTCTTCGCAATCGTCGTCGATTCCTCATCAATCGTCGCTCTTTATCGTCGATTCATCATCAATCGTCGTTGATTCGTCGTCAATCATCTCTCTTCGTCGCTCTGGGTCAACCCTTGTTCGTCGACAATCATCGCTCTTCGTCGTTCTGGGTCAACCCTTGTCTATCGTCGAACATTCGTCGTCAATCGTCCGTCGTTGAACGTTCGTCGTCAATTGTCTGTAGAGAAGGCCATTCCGATTCGGCGACCTTCGTTCCTCGGGTGTCCGCTTCGGCTAATCGTAATGATTACGCACTACGAAGGTATTTGATCCATCTCTCGCTCTCGCTCTCTGTTTTTTTTTTTTTTTTGGGCTGTTTTGGAGTTTATTTAGTAGAGAAATGCGTGGATTGCGGTGATTTCTTGTTTCGGCTTTGCACCTGTTTAAGAATTTTGAATTTGTGCTGCAAATTGAGCTCGTTCTCTCTCATTTTACTGGAAGAAAAAATGTGTGAATTGCTTCAAGAGGTTTTTCTCTCATTCACTTTCAAGAGGTTTTTGGTTGCTGAATTTGCGTGTTCATTTTGTGTGATTGTAGTGTGTTACGTATCCAAACAATGGAATTTATAAATGAAGGGATTTGAAAATCCAGAATTTTGAAATCCCTTCATTTACAAAATCCCTTGGATTTGGCAAATCCCTTACCCAAACGTAACCTTAAACTTACCATTGAGTCTTTTGATTATTCACTATTTTAAAAAAAAAATGTTTAAAATTGTGAAAGAAAGATTGTTGCTACAAAACAGATTTTGGAGGGAGGGGAGAAAGAAATTTATTTGTGTATATATATTAAAAATCGTACATTTAATAAAATGTTTTTACTATTTTAATAAGTGATACCCTTATTGTTAATTTTACATACGAGTAAAATGTTAATATAAAAAATTATTAAAAAGAAGTGTACAACTATGAAAATGTGTGTACATTTAGAATGACCCCCATGAAAATATCAATTAAGATTCAATTTCTTATCTATTCTTTTTTTTTTCCCCATAAACTAAGGGTGAATTTAGTTGGGTGAAAAAAAAATGTAAAACGAAAACAAAACAAAAATAAGATTAAAAAAAAAAGATGAAATATAGGAAGAAAAAAAAATAAAAAGAAATCTGCACAATTTTTGAAATATTTTTTTTTTTTACACAAATTTGAGAGAAATAAAAAAATGTGAAAGAGTATAAGTAAAATTATAATTATACATTTAATAATAAAATTTTTAATTTATTTTTATAATATAAAAATAAAATAATAAATTATATTAAAGTGAATCATTTATCTCATTTCAATTTTTTTTCCTAACAAAAAATATATAATTTTTTTTTTTTATAATAAATAAAAATATTATCCTCATTTTAATTTTCTTTACCCTAATTGTTTATATTCTTTATTTGTCATGTTCCATTCTCTATTTCAAGAAACCATTTGTACATTACTGTTTATTTTTTTATTTACTCAGAAGTTTTCCAAGCAAAACATCAGGTCAAGGCAATTCAGGCCCCCCGTACTAACTTTAGGGCCTTTTGCAGGTACCGCATCCCTCATACAATGATAAAAAAGATAGTCCGGTGTCACAAAATTTCCGCTATATGTTAAATTTGAAGGATCAGACTATTTAGATCTATTCCACGCAACCTTACCTTGTTTTTTTTTGCAAGAAACTATTTCTACCGTTGCGCCACGGCTCCTCTGCATCCCTCACACAATGATATGAAAGATTATTCAGTAATACTTCTCAATGTGACCCAATGTTCTTTATATCAATTTTCCACTAAAACTGGTGAGGAGTTCCTTTCCTACTCCATATGATGAACCCTAATAGCATTTCCAATAAACATTCTAGAATTGTTCCCAGAACACGTCCAGCAAATTCATGCCATAGAATTTCACCAAACTAACCAAATGTTTCATCCAACGACAAAATCTTATTATAATAACCGTCTAAACTGCCAAAGTTGGTGCAAACCTGAGTCCCTTGTTTAGTCATTAGATGGAAAAAGGATTTCACAATAAATTACAAAGCTGGATATTGATAAAAAAGAAACTCTTCATTCAGATTAAAAAAAAAAAAAAAAAAGGGGTTGCATGTTGTAGAAAATTAATATCCTCCATTTTCATGTTCATTCTCCAAACGCATTACAAGCCCAAAAAAAAAAAAGGAACTAGCAAACTTTATACCATCCATGTGCCATCAAGAGGCAACTCAGACATATCAACCATAGGTGGTGTTTGGCTAGTGTTCTTGTTTTTCGGTTTCAACTTCCAATAAACTGTGACGGGACGTGATGGGATTATTCTGTTCCGTTTTGGAGTATTTCAGAAATAGAAACATGTTTGATAATAACCATTGTCCTGAAATTGTTTCTTTTAATTTACGAGAACAAAACCAAGAAACATGTTTGGTAATAACCATTGTCCTGAAATTGTTTCTTTTAATTTACGAGAACAAAACCAAGAAACATGTTTCGTTGCAATATTTGTTCCTTTTCTTTTCTTTAAATGTATGATGACACGCGGGTGGTTGTGGGAATGGTTTTGTGGGGATGAAAAGGAATCAATATTTTTTTGTTACTCAGATTCTTAAGGAATTTAAGAAATAATCCTAAATTGTTTCCAAATTTTGGGAACAAAAATGTGTTTATGAAACGCATTTCTGTACATTAATTCCAAATTTTTGGGAACAGAAAAAAAAAAAATCAGGGAACAGAAACAGTAACCAAACAGGGTCCAAGAGGAGCATGCAGAATAAAATACACCGACGTGAAAGCCCACGTCACGTGAAACATAAGGTGTATAGTGTGAAACTGATGAAAGAAACTAATTTAAAACAGAAGTTCCACCCAGAGAGAGCATCTCCAAAAAATTTATAGAACACGATTATGAAAAAAGGGAGATACTGATTTTCTTCTCATAAATTATCAAAATTTGAACCCTCTTCATTCTCAGGAACATGATATTTAAGAGCTACTTTGAGACTTACAGCGACAAACCAATTTTAGGCTGCAATATCAAATTTCTTGAATTCCTCCTGCACCAATGATGACAATAGTGTAACAATATTTCAACATTTGAGAAGAAAAAAACAAAAACTCAGCAATGAGTTGAGGATCATGTCAAGTTCTACAAGCACTCAGGAATAGTAAGGACATCCTTCATTAATGTTTTAAACATGTTTAGCTACCCCAGCAAGCTAACCTGGCTAGACCTAACCAGTTGTACTTCGTTAGTCAAGCAACCAACCGCTAAGGCATCAGTTCTGAGTCCATACACATGGACAGACAGAGAGAAAGTTGGGCATGCACTAATAGAGTCGCTTATCTGGTTCAAATTGATGCCAACTGCAAACTGTTAATAAATTTTCAGTGATCCGAAAATTGTCTCCACCAACTTCTGGACAACTATATCTAAAATTCTCTGTTTTGGTAAAATGATCTCCCTAGCACAGGAAATAGTTTCAGATAGAAAAGTTGACATTATGCTGTAATTTAATTTGAAAGACGAGTTTATTTTCAATATAGTTTGTTTTCTGGTTCTTTACCTCTAGCCCACGGAATTTGTGCAACGGCTACAAACAATTACTGTCAAAATCAAAGGAGGTCGAGACCAGGATGAAGAATGGCAGTGGGATTACTGAATGTAGTTGAGATGACAAATCAGGGTCCCTTATTAGAGGCAAAGAGAGGAATTTGGGCAAGCAATGTCTACCACCAATCCAAGCCTCAACCATACCCATCGTTTGTCGAAAAGGCTTCCAACGCTACTGCCAAAACCTGAAAACAACATAAATTGTGGTCTCTAACTTCTGCAATTAGATATGGGAGAACTAAACATTTATAACCCTAAATAAGAAAGGCGCAAATATATGAACACCAACTACAGTGAGAGCATCAATTTAGACTCGGTAACGATGTTTTTTTGGTATGGATCCACAATACCAACACCTTATAACAACCAGAATGGATATTCCAACAGGGTATCGCCAAAAATTAGTGCACAATCATCCTGCCATGATTTGATTGCATGCCTCAGGCATCATACGCCGGCCTGACCAGGTGATCCATTAGACAACAAAACCATACCCAATCGTCACAAAGTGCAAGAAATAGCGTCCACCAAACTTTGTGGTCCAAATTCTGCAGAGTTGGGAGGGGTTTTTTCCCCTTAAAAAAATCAGATTATGAGCAACCGCCTGGTCAAAAATTGGAATGAAATCAATGAGAATGAATTTTGGCAGAAAAATAAATCAGAATGTTTAGCGATATACGAAAACATAATTTAGAAAATAATAGAGAAAGATTCTGATTCATAGTAGTATGTTGACGAGTGAAAACTCCATGCAACTCTCAATTAATTCAGTCAAAGAAGACAAAAGACGTCAGAAAACTAAAAGATTAAGGAATAGGTATGGAAGCTGCGTCGAAGTTCGGGAAAAATCAAATCTGGGAGAGGATTGAATTTCACAGAAATTCAAGACTTAAAAGCTACTGTACTAATAGAAATTCTATTGATGATTATCATAATACAAAGACTTGTACTAACCGTGGAGGGAGGGAGGGAGACCATGCATTCTCCTTATCTGTTATCTTCAGTCAGACATGTACCTTTATATCCATATGCAAGCACTGAAAATTTGTAACTTATTCCAAAAACAATTATGCAATTGAAAATGTGTCGAGTTAAACATAGCCAAATGTCATCTATAGCACATGCATATATGAATGTATTCTTAGCTTGTTGGTTTAAGCAATTAAGAGAAGAAATAATATCAATGAAGTGTTAAGAGTTTATTCAATTATCAAAACATCCCTCTAAATGATATCATTGAATAATTTCTTGTAAATTTAAGCAGCGTGGGGCAAATATTTACCATGTGACGTTGAACTTCACTAGTGATCTTTGCAAAAAAGGGGACAGCAGCAAAAAGAAGGGGGGGGGGGAGAACAAATAACAGCCGTCCTGTATCTTGGAATGCAAAAAAAGGGGTAACCAACTGTGATTGCATACAAAATTGAACGCAGCAAATATAAATCGTTATTAAATGCACCAAATTTTGATTTACCAGAGAAAAAAACAAACACGATTATCGATATACGAAGAACTGATTCTAAAAATTGAAAGCTCGTAGGTCAATTAAAGTATGTGCAGAGAAGCACAAAAGGCTATGCTTTACAGAATTACACACAGCAAAGACACCTAAAGGCATTTGAGAAGAACTCAATTATCTGTGTACACAAATATACAACCCACTTCTGTTACGGAGAGAAGGATGAATGGCACCCTAATAACTCCGAAATGTGTTAAGAGTGAGTTAAGAAAAGCTCTAAAATACTCTAGGCCATCCCCCCATGCCTGAATGCACTGTCGCTGCAGCAAGGAGAATCATACCATTTTGGATTCTCAGGGTAGAAGTTGTCAACCTGTATACCAACAAGACCTACATCTGTTTCTATGGTGTCATCATGCCTCAAGGGCTTGGTTAATTTAGAATCTCCACAGTCGAGAATACTCTTCTCATCGAACTCGTTGCATTTCAACCATTTATCAGATTTGCAAGTCTCCCCCAGCAGATCTTTCTCACTCCTACAGTCCAACCTCATCTGATCCCAAGAAGCAACATCCCCAAGCGTTCGCCCAAAACTGTCTTCATCGTCATCAATCAATTCTGTATCCTTCCCGTTTCCATAAATTCTTTGATGGTGATGATCAGTCCAATCTGCCAAATCATTCTCTACCACCAAGACATCATCAGAATGATGCTTCTCTGAGAACAACCCAACCGGTTTTGAACCATATTCCCTGGCACTTTTAAGCTTATTCACAATATCAAACAAATCCCGCGAAACTGAACCCAATACCTCAGGCGGAATTTTCCCAATTCCTCCTTCAAGCATTCCAAGCTCATTTTTCAATTCCTGCACTTGCCTAAGAACAGAATGCTGAAAATTTCCATCATCCTTCCCCATGAAACCCAAATTCTCATTTTCAGCTTCCTCACTCATCCCATAAACCGTTTCTGGATCCATCAAGAACCCATCTTTATGCCCAACAATCCTATGCATGATTCGGGCATTTCCATCCAACGGCCCAGGTTCATGCCCCGAATGCACTGCATACAACTTAAATACAGCCATCCCCTCCTCTTGATAAACAAATGTCTTATCCTTCTCATTATAATTTGAGATGGGCACTATTGCCCTTATTCGGAATCCACACCCACAACGCTTTGATGCATAGGGCTCCCTCTTCAAAATCTTTGCTTTCTTCGACGATGCTGGCTCCCCCGCCCTATGACATGCATAATCCTTAACCTCTGCCATAAATGGCTTATACCTGATGTATTTCTGTCTTATGCACAGCACAACCTTATGCTTGGCAGCCAATTGCTGCAACCTAGCTGGAACTTCCTTTGCTGGGACATCAAATGATTCTGTATACTCGAACCTCCTCCTTTTGTTACGTGGTGCAGCCCCTGATGAGTCTGAGCACACAGGGCAAGCAGCAACACATACTCTAATAAAAGATTCAGGAATTCCATAAAATTTAGCACCTACAGTCCACACTTGCTTAATTCTGTCTACAGTATCTTTCAGCCCTAAATGCTTTAAGTCAGCATCGCCATGAAAACTCATGACTATGTCCTGCCACTGATCAATGTGGGAAACGAATTGGTTCGAATTGTTCTTGAAGCACAGAAATTCATTACCGTTTGAATCGAGTTGGGCGCTGAGCTTGTCCTGGATACGCTTCCACGCCGTCAGGTAGGCTGTGTCCTCGTTGCGATCCTTCCAGACCGAGCGCCAGCTGGAGAGGACCGGCAGGGGTGTTGCAGCTCGGATCTCTTCGGGAGTAGCCAATCGACCCTCGAGAATGCAGCGAATCATCAGAGCATGCGATTCTCTGTTGAAAGTGTAGAATTGGGATGATATGTGGGGGTCGGGGCTAATATACGAGGGCTGATGCTGATTAGGGTTAGGGTTCGACCCCGCGTCGTTCGACTGGGGGTTCTTCTCGTCGGCGTCGGATGAGGTCCGGCTGACGGAATCGTTGTCGTCGTCCTCGTCCCGGAACAGGACGATCTCGGAGATTGGCGGAAGCGAGAAGGGCTCGTCGTCGTGGTGGAGGTCATGAAGGGGGTGTGACGGGTTTTGGTGGTGGTCCACGATCTGGTGGTGGTGATGGTGGTGCGGGCCCACTCCCAGGTGGTGATGGAAGAGATCCTCTTCAACCTTGCTTGGATTCATAGCAGCCGAACGAGAAGAAGAACAAGAAGAAGAAGAACAGTATTTTTCTCTCTCTAGATTCTCTGTGTGTCTACGGTAAGCTCAGCTTCTCTGACATTGGAACTGAAAGGGGTTTGAGTTTCTCTCTCTATCTAATATTAGTTTAATAATCGGAAGTAATGAAGTCTTGTGGGGGTTGTTAGGCTTTTTTAAATTAGGGCTTAGGCACTTGTGTTTTTTTATTTTATTTTTTTAACTCTCTGACTCATGTCTTCCATGGAACTGTATTTTTGAGTTTTGCCTCTTAATTTTAATTTTGCTTTTTTAATTCCATATATACTTGTCTTATATTAATTACAAATTATAAATTTCATCTAATTACGTTACATATATTTGTATAATATTTGTTACATCTAATAAATATTTTATATAATATTTATTACATCTAATAAATATTAATTACAAATTATAAACTTTATGTAATTATATTAGATATACTTGTTTGTTGCATTTAATAAATATTTTACATACAAATTAGATAAATTTAATTGTCAAAATGCATCCCGATTTCTATCTTTTTCAAGGTGCAAAACTTTATACATATTGGAATTGGCTATGAGACTTGTTTTAATATTAAAGATAAAATAGAAGACTTCTCACGTAAATACTATTTTTTACTTTTATTTCAATATGAAAAAAAAAAAAATAGATAGGTGATATGAGGATACAATGGCCGACTATCCATCTCATTCTCACCCTTTAGACATGTCTACTTATTTGAACATGATTTGATTTAAAATCGTGTTTCGTTCTGAATAGAAATCGACTTTTTGTTCCGAAAATTGTTTGTGTTCTGGGAACAATATTGGATTTTTTTTATTTAGATTTTTGTTATTTTCAAAAATAAAAATATATTTTTCAGTTTAAGCTCTTTGTTTCCATCTAACATTAATATTTTTTCTTTTTTTTTGTAAAAAATTGGAATGAAAAGTGAACAATAAGAACAAAAATATATTAGAAAAAACTTGAGGAAGAATTTGAAAAATAAATATTATAAAAAAACTTAAACTATAGAGAGATTAACGGTGGTTAGTAAATTGCCTTCTACGTGCTACTTTGCCTAGTTATTATTTTACTCTCTCCTACTTCAAAAAGTTATACTTCACCTATTTCTACTTTTAAGCAAAGTGAGATTTTTTTTTTTTTTTTAAATTAACGGAATATACTTAAAAATTAATGGAATTAAAATTTTCATACAATTTTTGAATAAAATAGGTAAATTGTCCCTTTATTTTAATTTTAATTTAAGTTTTTTAAAAAAAATTATGATTAAATTAAATTAAAATTACAGTAAAGGGGCAATTTTAATTCAAAAATTGGATGAAAATTTTAATTACATCCCTTTTTAAGCATATTCTATTAATTTAAATAGAAAAAATTAGTTTCTCACTTTGTTTAAAAGTCGAAGTAGATAAAGTGTGGTTTTTAAAAGTGAGGGGGTAAAATAATAATTAAACAAAATAGAGTGGAATAAAAAGTAATTTACCCAATTAAAATTGTTTTCAAAAGGGTATTAAGCGCTTTTTACACTTTGCATCCCTAAAATTTGGCCTAAATCCCACATTGATCCCTATAGTTTCAATTTGAACACATAACACCTTAAAATATGTCAAACATTTCAATTAAGAACAAATCATTAACAGTGTTAGAAAATGGACGAAAATTGGTCGTATCCCAAGCACATGACCTTTTTATTAAGGGTAAGATCATTATTTTTCTTTAAAATTAAAGGTAATCTCGTAATTTTTCTTTAAATGATTCAATTGGCTCTACTTAAAAAGACGTTTTGATTTTAATTTTATTTTATTTTCTAGTCTTCATCTTTTTCCTTCTACTACTCCAACAAAGACCACCATCCCCATCCAAACCCAACCCCCCGCCAATCACCCCAACCCACTATCGTGTCCCATCCTCTCTCTTCTTCTTCTCTCTATATCTTCTTCTTCTTCTCCCTCTCTCTTCCCCTTCCTTCTATCTTCTGCTCTCTCCCTCTTGCAGGATACATCTGTTGCAAGCTACGGGGAATCGGAATAGATCCGGCGCAGCTTGCGGAGAATTTATCCCTGAAGAGAGAGAGAGAGATAAATGATGCCGGCAGTTGCAAGGATGGAGTGTTGGCAGGAGGTGAGTGGACAATAGGGCAATGGTGTTAGGAGAGAGATAGATAGAAAGTACGAGAGAGAGCGAGAGAGAGAGAGATGTCAACGACAACCACGCCGATAATGGTTTTCGCCAGAGAAGAAGGGGGAGGAAAGTATAAAATAAAAAGTTTAGAGGAAAATATGTGTAAGTAAATAAAAAATCCAAACAACACCTAAAAAAAGTCACGTGCCTAGAACATGACCAATTTTTTACCCTTTTCTAACAACATTAATGATTTGACGAACGATTGACATACTATAGGGTGCTATGAGTTCAAATTAAAAACATAAGGACCAATATGGGATAGGTAAGAGTGCAAAGTGCAAAATGTTCGGGTATTAATTGGTTATGCATAATTTCTCTGTATGGCCTACTTTAGAATGTGATTAAATATTTTCAAACTGTTTTCATCTCTTATATATTTAAAAAAAAAATTATATACCTACTAGCAGCGATCGAATATGGTTGGCTTGACGGATAATGGATTAACTCTCTACTTACAATTAACTATTACACTATTTTTTTGGACAATTTTGTCTAGACACCATAAATCCAATAGCTTACTATAGTAGCTGTGACATGGTTAATTTCAAGCCTAAATTTTTTGCACTTACGATGAACAGGTTGTGCACCAATCAGTTAGCGACACTACTGTTCCAAGACAACACCTATATCAAGACAACCCAACGTACTCAAACACACCAAAAAATAGTATGAAAGCCACATAAAATTAATTTTTAAATAAAATGACACAAATACCTTCAGTTATATTAAATTTTTAACCGTTGCACATATGTCTTAAGTACAAGGGGTATAAATGTTAATGAAAATACCACATGCGTGTGAAATTAGGCCTAACCAAAAGGGGTGCAAAGTGTAATTAACCTTCATTTTTTATATGTTGTTTTATTTCTTTTTGTTTTTTTGTTTTCAATTTTTTTCTTTTGATATATTTTTTGTTTTTATATTTTCTATTTTTATTTTTTTTTGTGCTTTTTTTTTTCCTATTTGATTTTGATTGATTGTTTGTGTATATATATATTTTGTTGATGATAATTACTAAAATTTTAAAATAAATATTTAAATAATCATAAAATAAAATGAAACTAATAAAAGTTAAATAATATCAATGTTAATATTAACTAAACATGCGCAAAATTATGAAAATTCTGTGAAGGATAATCAAATATATATCAAACTAGAATTGTGACGTGAACATTCACACATAGATGCAGAACGTGAACATTTAGATGGCGTTTGGTTAGTGTTCTCACTTTTCTCAACCCAACTAAGATGAGTTGAGTTGAAAATTCTATTTACTACTGAGCACAGAATTGCGTTTGGTAATGACAATTTTCTTTGTACTAGGAACAAAATCACGTTTGATAACGATATTATTCTAGAATTGATTTCATGAAATTCAGCCAAACCTCCAAATTTAACTAAATCCCCAAATCAAGAACCAACCCCAAACCAAAATCAAGAATCAAACCCTAAATCGATTTCGTGATGAAATCGACACGAAATCGAAAATCAATTTCATGATGAAATCGAAGTCAAAAAGAGAAATGAAAATCGAAATAGAAATCGAAAATCAAAATCGATTCAAGAACCATGGCGAGGAGATGTCGATCTGCAACAAAATCAGTAACGAAATCTTCGAAACCCTGTTCGGCGAAGGCGATTTGCGATCTATAACTTCGTCGATGATGGCAAACAAGACGACAACGACGGAGAGATGACGGTGACACACAGGCAACGAGTAGACGAAGATGATGAAGATGAAGACGACAAAGAAGGAAGACGACAACGACGAGAGGAGGATGAGGAAGAATGATTGCAAAAAGATGAGAGGAGGAGACGAGGACGAAGACAAAGACACACGGATGAGGAGGCGAGGATGAAGACGAAGACATGAGGGAAGGGAAAAAAGAAAAATAAAAACTCTTGTTTTGGGCTAACAGGAGTCTCATTAACAATAAGAAAAATTCCAAACGTGTCCCTTGGGTTGGGTTGAGTTTTTTGGGCAAAAAAAAAAATATTGTTTCTCATTTTCTTAGGACTTTGTGAATCAATTTTCATTTTTTTGGTTGGGTTGATTGAGTTTTGTGTTGCCAAATGCGTTCCCAAAAATCAATCCAAAATTTTTTGTATTGGGTTAGGTTAGAATGAAAACACTAACCAAATGGGGCCTTATCATTCAAAATCAGAAAATGATTGAGTGCGTGAACGTTCACATAACAAAACAAAAATGAAAGCAGAGATGAGATGTGAACAAATACGTAACAGAAACACTGAATTAAACTTTAAATACTTACCCAGATATTCACACAATGAATAATAACGGACGGGATTGAGACTAAAGTTTGATGTTATACTCTTAAAGCAGATTTGCATCTCTACACTGGTAGTAATAGTTGAATGGACGTCTGTCTCCCGAGGTACAATGATCTTCATGTTTCTGATATAAGTACTTGAAAGTAAAAACTTCAATAACTTCGCTTGTGCTTGAACTCTAAAAATATTTGTGTATGTTATGTGCTTTGGTGGTGAAATGAAATGATAATATTGTGAATCAGACAATCTAGAATGAATCTGAAGTCTCCCATTTATAGAAGACTTAAAAGACATCATCGAATGAATGAAATTTGAAAATGTACTTGTTCGCATGAACATTTACGTGAAAAATCACCAATGAACTTTTATGTTTGTTCATTGGTACTGTTTCAAGATTAATTATTGAGCATTACCTAAGACTATCTTGGGCATGTACATGCATGAGTATTTATAGGAGTTGAGAGAAATTAGCATTGCCTTATCGAAGTCTTAAACATGGTTAATTAGGAAAAATCTCATGCTTCACCAATAGGAGAGTAATTGATGAGATAACCCTATAAGCCTGGGCTTTTAACCCATAAGACGAGCCAAGGCTATCTCAAGGTTGGGAGAAGCATTTGAGCAGAGGTCATAAAATAACCTTTTGTGCCTGAGTCCATCAATGAAGGCATTCATGGTCACGACGTCGGAGAATTCGTCACAGACATTGGCTTCTTAGTTGAAGTTCTCGACATAATCCCCAAGGGATTCACCATGGTCCTGTTGCAAAGTAAAGACATGAGCCATGGTCTTCGGTTTCCGGCATGACCAGCTCATCCAGGCCAGGAAGAGCTACTTGAGCTTACAGAAAGTGGAGATGGAAGCCGAGCTCAAGCCTTGGAACAAGGACCTTACCGCCCCTAAAAGGGTAAGCGGGAAAAATTTGCACCTAAATGCCACTAAAGGCCGTATACATGTCCATATGGAACTTAAAGATTGATAAGTGGTCCTTAGGATCTAAGGTCCCGTCATAGTAGCTCATCTGGGGGTGTACAAAGCATTTAGGCACTACCTCATCCAGGACCTCGTCCACGAATGGGGACTTTACCTTGGTAGGGAGCCCAACTGCTCCTCTTCCATTGCGCATTTCTTGCAGAAGTGCTTCCACACCGGCGAGGCGACACTCTATCACCTCTTCTCTTCGGGGCTATGCTCTCACGTGGCTGCCCGCTACTCGAACATCGTGGTGGCGTGAGGGCGGCGAATAAGAGCTTGTCTCTTGCTCAAAATTGGCCCTTAGGTCGGAGCTTGTTGCGTGGTTGAGAGCTCGGCCTAGAGGTAACCCTAATTGATCTCTGGAACCGTGTCTTCATGGAGGAGAGGATCTTGACGTAGTCGGGGGAGCCCTCTTTTGCCCCCCTAGGCTTGTGGTCGCGGGGCTGGGGGTGGTCCTTGAGTGCATATCCGTTAGAGAAAATCACCTTGTCCTCGAAGTTTTGAGGTTGCTCATCTTGCCCTACGAGCTAGAGAGCCAGTCCCCTTAGGGTAGAGGTCGGCGGCAGGCGAGAGAGAATGACCTAAAAGTAGTTTTGGAACTTACCGAGCTAGCGTTTCAAGTAGTTGATGCACGAAGTTTCTACGGCTCCGAAGGTCTACCCCACAAAGGGACCAGAGGGTAAGTTCGATGGACCCGTCTAGCCCGTGGGAGACAAGTTTTCTTCATTGGCAAGAGCCCAGGCATCTGACCTCGACACCTTAGACATGTCTCTGGAGGGTCGGTTGTCTGGATTGTTGTTCATTGCAGGAGCTTGATCTCTTCGCCTGATGATGTGACCAGATCTTGTGATCATCAAGTCTTAGTCCATCAGACGGCGCCAAACTGTTGATAACTAGAATTAGTAAACACCTCGAATATAATCTGGTCAGATTCCACGTGTTCTTTTGTTACTGAGTTGGGGGTGCTAAGTAGGAGTTTGGAGTCCTGAAGAGCTAAAGAGCTAGAAAACTGAAGAGCTCCGCGACCAATAGTCAAGTCACTTCCGAGTTGAAGCCCAAAGAGCTGATATCCAGAGAGCTGACGTCCAAAGAGCTTGAGTTGAAGTCCAGTGGGTACCTACACAAGGACCCACAAGGTTTGGCCCCATGAAGTCTCTCTGGCGTGAGAGTAAGGGCTCAAGGAATAAGGGTTGTTATGCTTTAAATTAGAGATTGAGTATTACCTTATACTACCTTGTGCATGTGGATGCCTAGGTATTTATAGGAGTGAAGATCAATTAACATTGCCTAATCGAGGTCCTGAGCATGGTTAATTAGGAAAAATCTTGTGCTTGACTAATAGGAGAATTATTGAGGAGATAACCCTATGGGTCTGGGCTTTTAACCCATAAGACGAGCCCATGAGCCTAATCACTTGGTTGTGAGGAGAGTTGTTGGTGAAGATCTCGATCCGAGAAGACCCGAGGAGGTGGAGATGTTTTGAATGGCGCACAAATGGCTAAAAAAGACTCAAGTCCTACTGATTGCCAACCAGAGGTAAAGGAGAGAAGCTCCAGCTAGCCAGAATCCGCGAAGATCACTTAAATGCATTCTCCAACTGATGGCTACCCCCCAGGATGGCAGGCAGTGATGACCAGGTGGGTCCTTCAAGTAGAAGGTGCCCCCCAAAGATAGGACATCATAGGGGTAGGACCTCTGTAGGGTGCATTTCAAGAGGATCCTCCATTTGAAGGCTGTCCCCCAGAGATAGGTCGTCCCGCAGGACCTTTGTAGGGCGCATATCAAGAGGATCCACCATTTGAAAGCCACCCCCAGAGATAGGTCCTCAGAGGGGCAGGACTTCTATAGGGCTCTTTTGATCCCCCCCCTCCCCCCCCCCCCCCCCCCCAGATAGGTCATCAGAGAGGGCTGAATCTCTATAGGGTGCATTTCATGAGGATCCACCATCTGAAAGTCACCCCCCAAGAGATAGCACGGCAGAGCAGAGGTCGCGTGACGATGATGACATGGACATGCCGTACAGGAGAGACGGACATGTAACTAGGGTCCAGGACTAGAGAGGTAACATCCAGAATTACCCACGTCAAATCCCAAAAAATAGGATCAAGATAGAAAAAGTAATATATATATATATATGGGGTAATGGAATTAAATATATGTATTTTCGTTGCAGAAGCACATGGGTTAAATATATTCGAAACAATAACATGATTTTGTTCTCATTCATGTTGAAATAGCCAAATATAGGAACAGAAAAGGAAACAACAATCATACTCCACCAAAAATCTCTCTGTGAACAAATGAATGCAGAGAAATGAATTTCTCATACCAAAAAAATGTTGTAATTCGTAAGTGATTCCTTTTACGAATTTCTCATACTAATATCGAATGATTCAAATCCGATTTCAGGTAATTAACTCGTCAACTGGTGTTAAATCTATCTTCCTCCCGAGTTTCATCTAGCACTGCATTTTAACAGACTTGACACTTTCTTTATGCTTATTATTTCGCAACCAGATAACAAACGATAGCAAGAGCGCCACTTCGCTTTCAGTTGATTTTCCTTTTGGAGACCTTCCAGATCACCTACTTACAGAAATCTTCATCAGGGTTCCTTTATCAGATTGGGCACAAGTATCTTGCGTGAAGAAACAGTGGGCTACTCTGTTTCAGGAAGAATGTTTGTGACATGCTGCTCTTATCAGGAGCTTCCCAATGGCTTGCCAAGCCAAGTGGGGGGCCGGGCCTATCCCTCAAGGTTTGAGCAAAAGTTAAAAAACTCAAGGTTTTTTCCCCCAGTTTTGGTTGGAAATGAATAACATGCACTAATCACAAAGACTTAAATATGGTTAGCGGCTGTGATTTTTATTCATATTTTCCCTCAATTTTAATCATGATTAGTGTTTAAAGGCTTTTGCTGCTCAATTTATTCGATTTTCTGGCTATTGATACAGGGGATAGGTTAAATATCTCAGAAATTTATGCTTGATAAAAGCATGCTTTTCGTGCATAATGTTTATTTTTCAAATAAAAAAAAATCCCATTTAATTTGACAATATGGGATGTGATAAAAAAAATTCCACTATTTGAATTCTGATATTACTTGCTTTTTTCAGGAGGTATGCTGCATAATGTCAAATTAAATGGGATTTTTTATTTATTTATTTGAAAAATAAACATGATGCACGACAAGCATGCTTTTATCAAGCATTGTACATCGGTAAACATATGCTTTTGCTAGATGGTGAAATGGAAGAAATCGTTGGGCACACTTATTTGTATTTGAAAGAGCAGCTTGAAGGATCGACCATGCCTCTGACGGGGATACTTCATGGAACTATAATAGGTGAAAATCTTGGACTTGCGATCCTATCTATTTCTTTAGCCTGTATTATGATTCCTCACTTTGTTGGGAAAAAATAGATAGAAAGTTTGACTTGATTCAAGAAAAAGAGACAGATTAAGAAAAATTCGGAAAGGACAATTAGCGAGGAGTTAATTACATGGTTCTAACGGCGGATTACCCCCAAACTGAGCTATTTGGCACAAATAATGTCATGCATCCACCCCTATTCAGGAGCAACAAATGCTTAGGGAATGTTGTTATATTAAATTGTATTAACCCTCAAATCATTGGCTTATTAAATTTTCTATCGAGCTGCGAAAAAGATTCAACAGAAGACAAAAAAAAATCCACTATCTGCTTTATGTCAAGCAATACTTAGAGTAACTCCCGATATGGCAGTAAAAGCAAGATTTATAAGTGGATCAACTCATAAAGTTCCCATGATATAAAAAATATGGTCTCTGTAATATACAAAAAGAAAAATGACCGACTACCTTTGATTTTTTTTAAACCTCAATTTATTGCTTGTGGAAGATCAATGGACAAGGCTCATGAGCTCGCCTCACAAATCTGGTTTGCTATTATCAACAATTTGGACGAAAACAAACAAACCTTTCTGTTCCTCAAACGCCTTGCCTTGGAAGAGGATGTAGGCCACACATTTCCTCCCTAACAATTTTTAAGAGAAGCTCTAGACCAAATTTATTGGAATAGAATGAAATTATTCCCAGAAATTTGTTTTGTTTCTAGATTTTTAGGAACAGAAACGCGGCTTGCACAGTTTCCTGTTCTGTTTTCTTGCTTATATATTTACTGTGTTCTGTAGGTGTTTTTGCTGTTTCCATATTCAAGATCATACGAAGTTCAGTGGAGGGGCTCTGAAAAGCGTTTTACAGATTTTCACGACTGCTTCAACCACGTGAACTACTATGACGTATTGGCGTGTGCCAAGCGCAAAGATTTCATCCAATACCGTCAACTTGGTTAGGTTATTACATAATACATCATGGAGTTCTTTAAGTAATAAATATAAAAAAAAAAAAATCCTGACAACGAAGTTATTTCGAACTTATTTACGGAAGGCACGTATTTCGGGATTGGCAATCCCGGGAACTGAGATCCCGGGATTGCCAATCCCGGGATTTTCGGATAATTTTTTTTTTTTTGGGACAAATGGTCCCGGGGTTACCAACCCCGGGACCTTCTGCCTAAAGCTGTGACCGGTTGCTTTAAGCAGCGGTCAGCTGCTTTTGCAGCCAAACTTTGGCCGTTTTGAAAACAACCAGCCCCCCCCCCCCCCCCCAAAGCAGCTGACCGTCCGGCGTTTTGAAAACCACCGGCCCCCTCCCCCAGCTGTCCGTCCGATGTTATGAAAACCACCGCCTCCCCCTCCCCCCAAAGCAGCCAAAGTCAGCTGCTTTTGCAGCTGACCGTCCGGCGTTTTGAAAACCACCGGCCCCCTCCCCCCCCCACATATAAACCCGTTGAACCGCCCTCCTCCATTTCATGCAGCCTTCTCCTTCTCCATCTCCATCTCCATCTCCTTGTTCCTTCCTCAATTTTGTTCATCATTTATTTGCTCGATTTTCTTCATCAAAATTTCACAACTATACAACATCTTCCTCATACTACAAAAGGTATGTTTATTTTAATTTTTTAAATTTATTTGTTAATTAGATTAGTATGTTTTTACTTATTAAATTTACTTACTTGTTTAATTGTTAGTTTAATTTTTTTGTTTAATTTTTTTGTTTGTTAGTTTTATTGATTACTTGTTTTTTACACATTAAATAATACACTATTTAATAAATTAGTTAGTTTAGTTGTTAATTTAATTTTTTTAAATTAGTTAGTTTAGTTGTTAATTTAATTTTTTTAAAACATGAAAAAAACATTAGAGGATAGTTTAATTTTAATTTGTTACTTGTCTAATTTGTTAGTTAATTTTGTTTATTTTGTTAGTTAGTTTACTTGTTTAATTTGTTGGTTAGTTAGTTAAATTAATTTGTAAATTAGTTGGTTAGTTTAATTTATTAATATAGTTGTTAAATTAAAAATTACACTATGGCCCCTTTCACATGTGTAGAAAAATATAGATTAATATATTATTTAAAAACATTGTTAGTTAGTTAGAAAAATACACTTTGACCCCTTAAAATATATTAATTAGAAAAATATATGATTTAATGTATTGTTTTAGAAAAGTTTTAAAATAAATTGTTAGTTGTTTATTTTTTTTGATTTAGTTAAAATTGTGAATTATTTAGTTTAATTTATGAATGTAGTTGTTTAATTATCAATTTTTAATTAAAAATTATGCACTTTGACTCCTCAAAATTTGACAAATTATAAAAATTAAAATTAAAATATATTGTTTTAAAATAAATTCTAAGTTAATTTGAGTTTATTTTTTGAATTTAGTTGTTTAATTAAAAAAAAATACATTTTGACCCCTCAAAGTATGATAATTACAAAAATATAAAATTTAATGTATTGTTTTAGAAAAATATAAAATTTATTTTATTGTTTTAAAATAAATTGTTAGTTGTTTATTTTTTTTGATTTAGTCAAAATTGTGAATTAGTTAGTTTAATTTATGAATTTAGTTGTTTAATTATAAAATTTTAATTAAAAATTATGCACTTTGACCCCTCAAAATTTGACAAATTATAAAAATTAAAATTAAAATATATTGTTTTAAAAGAGTTTATTTTTTGAAGTTAGTTGTTTTGACCCCTCAAAGTATGACAATTACAAAAATATAAAATTTAATGTATTGTTTTAGAAAAATATAAAATTTATTTTATTATTTTAAAATAAATTGTTAGTTATTTATTTTTTTTGATTTAGTTAAAATTGTGAATTAGTTAGTTAAATTTATGAATGTAGTTGTTTAATTATCGATTTTTAATTAAAAATTGTGCACTTTGACCCCTCAAAATTTGACAAATTATAAAAATTAAAATTAAAATATATTGGTTTAAAATAAATTCTAAGTTAATTTGAGTTTATTTTTTGAATTTAGTTGTTTTGACCCCTCAAAGTATGACAACTATAAAAATATAAAATTTAATGTATTGTTTTAGAAAAATATAAAATTTATTTTATTGTTTTAAAATAAATTGTTAGTTGTTTATTTTTTTTGATTTAGTTAAAATATTAAATTATTTAGTTTAATTTATGAATTTAGTTGTTTAATTATAAAATTTTAATTAAAAATTGTGCACTTTGACTCCTCAAAATTTGACAAATTATAAAAATTAAAATTAAAATATATTGGTTTAAAAGAGTTTATTTTTTGAAGTTAGTTGTTTTGACCCCTCAAAGTATGACAATTACAAAAATATAAAATTTAATGTATTGTTTTAGAAAAATATAAAATTTATTTTATTGTTTTAAAATTAATTGTTAGTTGTTTATTTTTTTTGATTTAGTTAAAATTGTGAATTAGTTAGTTAAATTTATGAATGTAGTTGTTTAATTATTAATTTTTAATTAAAAATTGTGCACTTTGACCCCTCAAAATTTGACAAATTATAAAAATTAAAATTAAAATATATTGGTTTAAAATAAATTCTAAGTTAATTTGAGTTTATTTTTTGAATTTAGTTGTTTTGACCCCTAAAAGTATGACAATTATAAAAATATAAAATTTAATGTATTGTTTTAGAAAAATATAAAATTTATTTTATTGTTTTAAAATAAATTGTTAGTTGTTTATTTTTTTGATTTAGTTAAAATATTGAATTATTTAGTTAATTTATGAATTTAGTTGTTTAATTATAAAATTTTAATTAAAAATTATGCACTTTGACCCCTCAAAATTTGACAAATTATAAAAATTAAAATTAAAATATATTGGTTTAAAAGAGTTTATTTTTTGAAGTTAGTTGTTTTGACCCCTCAAAGTATGACAATTACAAAAATATAAAATTTAATGTATTGTTTTAGAAAAATATAAAATTTATTTTATTGTTTTAAAATAAATTGTTAGTTGTTTATTTTTTTTGATTTAGTTAAAATTGTGAATTAGTTAGTTAAATTTATGAATGTAGTTGTTTAATTATCAATTTTTAATTAAAAGTTGTGCACTTTGACCCCTCAAAATTTGACAAATTATAAAAATTAAAATTAAAATATATTGATTTAAAATAAATTCTAAGTTAATTTGAGTTTATTTTTTGAATTTAGTTGTTTTGACCCCTCAAAGTATGACAATTACAAAAATATAAAATTTAATGTATTGTTTTAGAAAAATATAAAATTTATTTTATTGTTTTAAAATAATTTGTTAGTTGTTTAATTTTTTTGATTTAGTTAAAATATTGAATTATTTAGTTTAATTTATGAATTTAGGTTTTTAATTATAAAATTTTAATTAAAAATTGTGCACTTTGACCCCTCAAAATTTGACAAATTATAAAAATTAAAATTAAAATATATTGGTTTAAAAGAGTTTATTTTTTGAAGTTAGTTGTTTTGACCCCTCAAAGTATGACAATTACAAAAATATAAAATTTAATGTATTGTTTTAGAAAAATATAAAATTTATTTTATTGTTTTAAAATAAATTGTTAGTTGTTTATTTTTTTTGATTTAGTTAAAATTGTGAATTAGTTAGTTAAATTTATGAATGTAGTTGTTTAATTATCAATTTTTAATTAAAAGTTGTGCACTTTGACCCCTCAAAATTTGACAAATTATAAAAATTAAAATTAAAATATATTGGTTTAAAATAAATTCTAAGTTAATTTGAGTTTATTTTTTGAATTTAGTTGTTTTGACCCCTCAAAGTATGACAATTATAAAAATATAAAATTTAATGTATTGTTTTAGAAAAATATAAAATTTATTTTATTGTTTTAAAATAATTTGTTAGTTGTTTAATTTTTTTGATTTAGTTAAAATATTGAATTATTTAGTTTAATTTATGAATTTAGGTTTTTAATTATAAAATTTTAATTAAAAATTGTGCACTTTGACCCCTCAAAATTTGACAAATTATAAAAATTAAAATTAAAATATATTGGTTTAAAAGAGTTTATTTTTTGAAGTTAGTTGTTTTGACCCCTCAAAGTATGACAATTACAAAAATATAAAATTTAATGTATTGTTTTAGAAAAATATAAAATTTATTTTATTGTTTTAAAATAAATTGTTAGTTGTTTATTTTTTTTGATTTAGTTAAAATTGTGAATTAGTTAGTTAAATTTTAAGTTAAATTTAGGAATGTAGTTGTTTAATTTATAAATTTTAAATTAAAAATTGTGAACTTTGACCCCTCAAAATTATGCAAATTAAAAAAATATATATATTGGTTTAAAACATACTCAAAGCCATAAAAAATTAATACTGTAAACATTGGTATAAGAACATACTTTTATGATTGAATTTTAGTTGATGATATTATTTTCTTGTTTTGTTTTGCCTTTTGAAATGATAGCCACTTGAAATGGATCACGTCCGTTTATTATTGTATTGGGGTGGTAGAATATTGGAAGGTACTGAATTCGGGATTAATTACAGTACATCAGCTATAAAATCTTTGGTTGTCCATAGGGGAACAACCTTAGATGAATTAATTGAGATGATAAAACCGTGTGTTCTTGAGAATGAGACTGATGGGAATTTGAAACTAAAGTGTAGGATGCCGATGGCACTTTTCGGGGCGAATTATAAATATACTCTATTTTCTATCGGGGATGACTCAGCATTAAATTAAGTACTTGAGTTACCACTTTACATACCCTCGCTTCTTGCTGTTGAGGTGTATGTAGAGGTAGAACGAGCATTTGCTGATGGTTCGAATATTTTCCCTGGAAGTGGTCATTTTACCAACTTATTGAGTCATAGTTTTAATCCGTACAGTAGCCAATCTGATGGCCAATTTTTTGGCACCTTCCCCCAAGCAGTCTAGTCTAACTATATTGTCCCACCCCCTTACATTCCAGAACAATATCATTCCCACAGTACTCTCATGCCGCACCCCCAATCTGATCATGATCAGGGTACCAGCTCTGGTCTTCCACATCACCATTATTCACCGACTAGTCCACCGCAACATGACACAAGTAATTATGGTGGTGAGTTTGATACAATTGATAGTCGTCATGATGTGTCAGAGGAAGAGTTAGATGCAGATGTTGCGTTTGACCCAGACGAAGCTGTAGATGCTGGGCCTAGTGGGCAAGGAAGTGAGAATCAACAATTGCCGTTGGAAAGGGATATTCCATTTTTCAGTAACTTGGAATGGGGTGACGACGATGATATGGCAAAATACGAGCCGAAATTGCGGAAAAAATTTTGGAAACCAGAAATGGACGAATTTCGTGTTGGTATGGTCTTTAAGGATAAGAAACATGTGCAGCAGGCCGTTAAATATTACCATGTAAAGAAAAACAAAGAGTTTCGTGTGTTGGAAATGAACAAAAAGGTCTGGTCAGTTCATTGTTTGCATGGATGCAGTTAGAGGTTGCGGGCGGGCAGGAAAAAAAGTCACGGTATGTTTTAGATTACGCAGTATGAAGGGCAGCACACATGTTTTTATAATCATACTGCTGTAGATCATAAAAATATGGATTATGGACTCATTGCGAACCTAATACTTGGACAAGTCGAACAGGATCCAGAATTGAAGATTGGCGTGATTGTGGCTTACGTCAAGGAGTCTCAGGGATTCATCATCTCCTACCGAAAAGCTTGGATGGCTAGAGCTAAAGCCATCGAGACCTTATTTGGAGATTGGGACGAATCTTATCAGAAGTTGCCGAAGTTTATGTTCGCGTTGCAGCACTATAATCCGGGAACGATTGTCGAGTGGAGGACGGTGTCGACTGATATGCCTACCTACAAGATGTTCGACATGGTATTTTGGGCATTCAAAGCTTCAGTTGACGGATGGCGTTATTGTCGCCCCGTAATCACCATCGACGGGACGCACTTGTATGGTAAATACGAGGGCAAGATTTTAATCGCCATTGGAATGACGCCGTCTAACAAGTGCTATCCATTGGCTTTCGCCATCGTACCGACAGAGGACTACCGATGCTGGCGATGGTTCATCTACATGCTTAAGAGGCATATTGTCGAAAATCGCCTTGAAGTAACATTGATATCGGACAGACACGGCGGCATTACTAGTGCGGTTGACAGTATCCGGCTTAATCAACAAAATGAGCCTGTCCGACATCATCGATTTTGTTTGCGTCACCTTTGCAGCAATTTCAACAAGATTGCTAAAAATCAGCATCTCAAAGATCTTGCTTGGAATGCGGGTGCTGCGACACAAATTCGAAAATATAATGCTATCATGGAAGAGATCAAAAAAATTGATGTTCAGGCACATGCATGGTTGAGCAGTCATCCACCTTATAAATGGACCAGGGCACACGACGATGGTAAGCGTTGGGGAGTGATGATGACCAATTATGCAGAGGTATTTAACAACTGTTTGAAGGGTGCAAGAAATGTTCCAATTACTGCATCCGTGAAGATTACGTTCTACAGGATGGTTAAATACTTTGATATTGGTCGACAACAAGCTCTAAAGGACTCGGCCGATGGTTATGTATATGTTAAACACGTCGTTGAGAAAATACTGAAATATCAAGCCAAGTCTAAAACATACGAAGTTCAAATATTCAATCGGTAATTTATTATTTTTTAATTATTTTCATGTTACATATAACTGCATCGACACATATTTAATGTAATATAATTTTTTTTTTCTAGAGAGAACATGATCTACCACGTGAAAACTAGAAAGACTCTCATTGGGGGCCTGATCGCTCATGAAGTCACATTAGGTGATGACGTGAATTGCACATGTGGAAAGTATAAAATTTGGCGATATCCGTGCTCTCATATACTTGCGGCCACCGAGTATAGTGGAGTTGATGCATTTCGCTATATTGCAGCTGAATACACGATGACAAACCAATTGATGGCATGGGAGTCATCGTTTCGCCCGATTATTCACGAGGACTACTGGCTAGAGACCAATTTTCCAAACCTTATTCCAGATCATGACAGACTTCGGGTTGTTCATCGTGGTTGACCAAATTCCACTCGCATTCAAAACGAGATGGATCAATCGCGGAGAACAATGACAAATCGTTGTGGTTTATGTTCTCAAACTGGACATGATAGGCGGAGGTGTCCATCCTGACCCCGTCATACGCCCAATTAATCTTGTCGGTTCATTATAATTATGTTTATGCTACTTTATTTGTTTGTTATGTCAACTTTTATATATTATAAATTCATGCACACATTTCTTCATGATCAATGCTATATTTTGTTTATAAATGTCATTAAATTTTAATTTCATACTAACAAATTTACCACAAGTGTTGACGGACCAAATTTCAACCATGTCAATCCCTGGACCCAAAGATGTTTCAGTTCTACATATGCAGGCGCAACATAGGTCTGAAGTAGTATGGGCAACACAGGTAAATATTTAGGCTATTGCATTATATTAATTTTCATATTTCAGTTTTTAAAAAATTTAGTGTTATTTATTGTGTCTTATTTAATGTTTCAGGATATTCGTTCTCTTGACTCTCCTGGATCCGATGGAGGAGAATGGAGAGAAAATGTTCCCCCTCAAATTATACAATTGATAGAATCAGTCGGTTTCTACGGCCCGTTCAGGTTGTGGCCGAAGCGATTGGATAGGGCTCTCATAACTGCATTGGTAGAGAGATGGCGTCCGGAAACCCACACTTTCCATCTACCTATCGGGGAGATGACCATCACATTACAAGACGTTGCCGTCTTGTTGGGGTTACCCGTGCATGGGAAGCCGGTTATCGCCAATGAGCCAGCGCGAGCGGGATCCGAATGGCAAGCACTTTGCCTCCAGCTCCTTGGAGTAGTACCACCAGAGGCACAGATTAGGAATGGGTATTTGAAGCTCAAGTGGTTACGGAACACCTTTGTCGAAGTTCCTGAGGATGCCGACGAGGAAGTCATGCATTGTTACGCACGTGCGTATTGCTTGCTTATACTTGGCCAGATGTTGCTGCCTGATAAATCGTAGAACAGCGTCAGGCTAATCTACCTCCCATTGCTTAGTGACTTGACACCTAGCGTCAAGTACAGCTGGGGCAGTGCGACGCTTGCAGTCCTCTACCGCGAGCTATGTAAGGCGTCGAAGGCCAACACGAAAGACATAGCCGGTTGTCTATTTTTGTTGGAGTGTTGGGCCTGGGAGCGGTTGCCGAGACTTCGACCTGAAGTTATCCATGAACCCTAGTATGACATCGCAATC